>QRDG01001689.1:1099391-1323258 GCA_012064385.1 Puccinellia tenuiflora | reverse complement strand
CAGAGTCGACAGGAGTTTAATAAGACCAAGTGAGGTGGAGGGATAACTCCCTGCGCAAGGATCCTAGCTGAGAGTAATCCACAAGTGGATTTGAAACCATTCCACAACTCAAATGGATGGACTTGAAACAGTTCATAACCAGATTGAACAACATCAGCCGGCAGAGCAAGGATAGGATCAAGGAGTGAGCCAAAAAGGGAGAGTAAACAATACCTGGCACTGAAACTCAATCACCAGAGGATAAGAACCTCCATATTTTTAACAGAAGAGTAGCAATTCGAGGGTGGAGGAGGGCCACTGCAAGCAGCTTACTCATTGCATGCAATTATCCTGGTGTCACCACCAGAATCATCAAAAAACCCTATAAATAGGGCAGCCAGCCGAATCCACAAGGACATCACACAGCCAAGCACATCACACATTTCTGAAAATGTTCATCATCAAGAACATTAGCCACATCAAATCTTGCAGCTAGAACTATACACCTTAGGAAATTTGAAGCAGCTAGGAGGAGCAGGCTATCCACAAGACGCAGGTTGTCAGTATAGCCAGAAGACCAAGCTACTCAGCAGCAGCAGGTTGATCTTTTGAGTGTTAGGCAGAGAAGGAGAGAGTTAGCTAACTCTGATAATGACAGAGCCAAGCTAAACATGTTTGCATGCTTGGAAGGGGAAGTGAGGAATATCTGTTCTTATCAGAACCATGTTAAACATGGATTATGCTAAGGATAGATAAGAGGGAAGTGTAGCACCTGTTCTTTACTAAATACACAAGCCAGTAGCCTAGCATCTCTGTCACTAGAAGAAGCACAGGAAAGCATAAGAAAAGAATTTCCCAAAGACTAATTCTATTAGCCAGCTTCTGTGTAACTCCAGGGGAGGCATCACAGCATGCATAGCTAATTTTCTTTAGCCACAGAGATATTTCCACACCATTTCATAGCACAGAGCACAAGCCACAGCAGCAAATTAAGCCAAAGCCCAATTCTTTCTTCTCCAATCATTTTTGCCAGAGCAAATCATCAAAATTAATTCCAATCTTTACCCCTCACACCTCAGATAAATATACAAGCATCATGGCATCACATATTTTCAACCAAGCAGAGCAAAATAAGGTACCAGTAGAATTTTTGCTAAGTACCAGTGAGAAAATCTTGAGCAGCATAGGAGCTAAGCTAGATCAGAAAGGAGTTTAGAAGGAGGAGTTAGCAGAGAGGAGGAAGAAGAACCTTACCGTGCGCCCATGGCCGTAACGGCATGACGACGGGGCAGTGCCCGTGTGGTCATGACGGAGGACCAAGGGAGGAAGTCGCACCGCAGCAACACCACTCCAGCACCACCGTAGCACGGAGGCGAGCTCCACACCGGCGGCGGAGCAGAGCAAGGGTCGGGAGCACGATTAATCGCGCTGCAACCGAGATCTCAACCGGGGGACGAGCCAGCACGCACGCGTCGGTGGAGAAGGAGGAGAGCAGCTAGGCAGAACCAGAGAGCAGAGCCGAACCCTAGTCATGGCGAGGTAGCTCAGAGGAGGAGAAGCACGGTGGAGCAGCGCCATCACCGAAACCCTAACCCTAGGGATGGGTTGCGCACGAACACACCAGAAGAAGAAAAGCAGATCGACGGGGAGGAGAAGAGAGAGCGTCGAAAGAGCTTTCTTTTGCGCCCTAGCACGACGACGGAGACGGCCGGAGCACGCCGGAATCAGTCGGCGACGGCGGAGGCGAAAAGGGGATCGTGTCGACCACGGGAGCGAGAGAGGGAGAGAGAGAGAAGAGAGGAAGGAGAGAGTGGGTCGGACTGAATCGGTTCGATCGAACCGGTGAGGGTTGACCTGGTTCAACCCAGTAAACCAAGGGCTTGTTTGCAATTTCTAAAAAATTGCTGAATTTAAATCAAATTTAAATTTTAACACAAATTTTAAATCCAAATTTAGAATCCTAAAAATCAAATAAAAATATGTTATTAACTCAAAATTTTGCAAGGATTTCAAAAATGATTTTTATTTGATTTATTGAAAAATATTTCTTGAGTGAAAAATTCAAAGATCCTTAAGTGGAAATGATTTGAATTATTTTCCAAAATATTCAAAGATCCTTAAGTGGACATGATTTGAATTGTTTTTAATATTCAAGGATCCTTCAGTGGAAATGAATTGAATTATTTTCTTAAAGTAAAATAAATTACCATTCTGTAAATGATTGTCCCGTAACTCATCCTAGGTAAAACACACAAAAAGGGAAAAATCATCTTAAAATATGAAGGGGGGAAATTTTCCAAAACCTTTAAAAATCATTTCATTTATGCATAATAGCATAAATTGGATTTTCAAACATTGTCTTATAAAGACAATGATGTTGATTTTCAGAACACGAGGTTCACGAATCGCCGGAAGCTTTAGACTGCACTACTTGTCAGTCTCAAGGCAAGTTCATT
This sequence comes from Puccinellia tenuiflora, assembly GCA_012064385.1. Classification (NCBI taxonomy): domain Eukaryota; kingdom Viridiplantae; phylum Streptophyta; class Magnoliopsida; order Poales; family Poaceae; genus Puccinellia; species Puccinellia tenuiflora. The sequence goes on along the minus strand of QRDG01001689.1, from coordinate 1,320,823 downwards.
CTTGCATACCGTTTGATGTATTTTTATCAAAGTACTTGCAAAGTTACTTATACTTTCCCTTCACTTGCATCAAAAAGAAAAAGTATTTTTGAATGATGTGGTATATACTACTGGTTGGCGGTGGAACAATGGTAAGATGAATAGGTACGGTGTTCCATCATATGGGAAGGTATATATCCTTAGGAACTAATAACCCCTGTTCCAGTGATCCTTTCGCCGTAGTAAAAGCATCAACCAACGGACTTTGTATGGGCGGGGTCAGTCAGAGGCTTCTTTTCTCATCCGCATATCCTCGGCAGGCCTACACCGGGTTGGGTCGTTGCGGCGGCCAACAGCGTGGAAGCGCGTGCTCTTCCTGCCCGACGGGGTAATTGGTGGGGAAGCTTGGGAGGGGTGTTGGGTATGCGTGGAACATGATTCCCCTACCGCATCACAAATGGGCGGATGTGTGTTGATTTGGGAGAAGCTCCACATGACTGGATGTCCTGAGTCTTGGCTATAACACTCATGGAGTGTAAAGAGAGCATATATAAGGCCAGGCAACTGTTGGGTAAAGTGATGCAACTCTGCAGAGTCAAACAACAAATTTGTGATTTCACAACCGTGTTCCCGGTATGGAACTACGAGATCGAGGCCGGAATGGAGTCCCATTTGGATTCACAAGACCGGTGGAGACTGTGGACATAGTTTTCAGAATAAAATCAATCTTTTGAAGAAATGTTTACAAAAACTTGCATCTATGCCAAAGACCCGAGGTTTTGGCAGTAACTAGTGCATGATACACCTTATCTATATATATTCAGAACTTGCTGAGTAACGCTGTTGCTCACCCTTTTCCTTTTGACCCCATGCTTAGACTTTGAGGAGGCAATCAAGGAGAGTTATGGAGCTTACCATGAGGACGAGGTATACTACGAGGAACCTGATCTGTCCGGAGGGGTGGAAGGCGTCGACTACCTGATTGCTTATGGAGGCGATGATGATGAGCCCGAGACTTAGTCTCCTATCTTAGGACAGGGCCGAGCAATTCTAGACTAGTACTACTTAGGTTGTTGAGCCCGATGGTTCTTAGTTTGCTTCTTTCTATCGTTAATAAGTTGACCTCAGTCAACCGTACTGTAGTTGAAATTCCTCCCATGTCGGAGGAAGACGTTGAAGCTTTTGTACATTTCTGGCTTGTAATCTTTAGCAGTGTGTAATAAAGTGGACCCGCAATGTTTCTGTTGTACTACTCTGAGGGATGTAATATTTACGGATGAGTCCTTCCGTGGATGTTATGTCAACGACTTGTACACTACAATATGCAGTGGTGTGCGGGGTCACCGCAGGGTAGTCCTGAAATTGGACTTTGAGAAGGCGTATGATAAGGTGGACTAGAAATATCTAATGAAATGTGTTTCCCAAAAAGGGTTCAGTCCCCTGTGGTGTAGGCTGATAAAAGAAATAGTTCATGATGGAACCTTGTGTGTAAAAATCAATAACACTAGAGGAGGGGACTTTGGCAGTCATAGAGGTGTGCGCCAAGGGGATCCTTTCTCTCCATTTCTGTTCAATCTGGCTGCTGAAAATCTAGCCAAAATGATTAAAAAGGCTCAAGAGGTGGGACAAATTGTTGGTCTGGTGCCTCATTTAATTCATCAAGGGATTGCAATCTTTCAGTATGCTGATGATACAATCCTTTTTGTACAAGATGATGTGGAGCAGATCAGGCACTTGAAACTAATTCTATACATGTTTGAAGCTATGTCAGGGTTGAAAATTAACTTCTTGAAAAGTGAAGTGATGATGGTGTTGGAGGATAATGATAAATGTTTACAATATGCTGAGATGTTTAACTGTCAAACAGGAAGTTGGCCCATGAAATATCTTGGTGTTCCTGTTTGTGGCACCAGATTAAGGGTTGCTAACTTAAACCCTCTGTCAGAAAAGCTGGGTAAAAAATTAGATGGTTGGGTTGGGAATAACTCATCCATTGGCGGGCGAGTAATTTTGATCCAATCATCTCTCAGTAGTGTGTTGATATATCATATGTCAATGTATTTGCTTCCTGATACATGTGTGGAGAATTTGACAAAAATCATAAGGAGATTTTTCTGGCAAGGAACTGGGACAAAGAAGAAATACTACATGGTCAAGTGGACTTTGATTAATAAACCAAAATCAAAAGGAGGGTTGCGGATTAAGAATTTGAAATTGTTTAACATCAGTTTATTGTGCAAATGGTGGTGGAGACTTGAGAATGAAGAGGGAATCTGGCAAAGTTTGGTTAAGGCTAAATATGGTATAACTCATGGTATTTGGAGAATCAAAATGAAACAGGGTGACTCACCAGTTTGGAAAGATCTTCTCAAAGTAAGACAATTCTATTTACAAGGGAGAATAATGGTGGTTGGTGATGGGAGATCTACTGATTTTTGGCATGACACCTGGGGGGGGGGGATGTTCCCTTTTGTGATCAATACCCCACCTTGTATGATATTTGTTCTAACAAAATCAAGACAGTCAGGGAGATGGCTGACAGTGGTTGGCATTTTGAGTTTAGAAGATGGCTTGATGCTCCATTTCAAGAGCAGTTGGGTAGATTAAGAGATGTCCTGGTGACAGTTGCTTTGGGGGATACTCCTGATAGACCTAAATGGAGGTTTTGCAAATCTGGCAAATTCACAGTGAAGTCGATGTATGCTAGGCTTTCCTCTTATGGGATTGATAGATCTTTCAATCACTTATGGAAAGCTAAAATCCCTCTTAAGATTAAAATCTGGCTCTGGCTTATCTGGCATAATGCCATTGCAACTAAAGATAACATGAAAAAGAGAAAATGGGTGGGGGATTTCACTTGTCGTTTTTGTGATAAGGATGAATCTATATCCCATATGTTTTTTAATTGCCCCATTGCAGTGTATATGTGGAGTACGATTAGTACTGCTCTGGGTGCGACTTCTAGGCCTACTTGTTTCACTCAATACTTTTGGTGGATTGCTAGTTTACTGCCAGTTGGTACTAATATTCACATACTAGGGATTGCTGCTTTTTGCTGGGCAATCTGGAAAACAAGAAATAGGGCATGTTTTGAGAAGAAATACATTTCTTCTCCTCTTGAATTAATTCACTACTAGGAAAAGGCTTATAGGTAAGCCACGTGGCCGTGGCGCACTGTCAGAATGGTGCGCCATGGCTAAATATGCGTGGCGCACCGCTTGGTGCTGCGCCACGGACACTAACTTAGCCGTGGCGCAGGTCTCTAAGATGTGCGCCACGGCTAAGTTGGGCCCTGGACGGCCGGCCTGTGCGCACTTAGGCGTGGCGCGGCAGAAACATGTGCGCCACGGGTAGCCGCGTAGCCGTGGCGCACTGTAATACCCTGCGCCACGGCTAAGTGGCCAACATAATGGTATCGGGGCCAAATTTTGACCCCACATACCCGTGGCGCACCAAAATAGTGGTGCGCCATGGGTAACCTCTTACCCGTGGCGCACCGAAATAGTGGTGCGCCTCGGGTAAGTTTCCTGTTTTGTGCTCCCATGCACCCCCCCCCCCCCCCCCTCGTGATCGCCTTTTCAGTTTTGTAGAAGCTAAAAGAAAATGTTAAAAAATTCAAAAAATAAAATCCTTTGAGATATGGTTATGTTACGTAAACTAGGTGTTAGGAAAAATTTGAAACATGAATTTCGATGTATTTTGCAAAAAAACATTATGGAAGAGTAAAACGGCGATAACTTTTGCATACGAACTCGGATTTCGACGTTTAATACCTTAAAAAAAACTAGAGAAAACCACATCCAATCCCCAAATTCGAAAGGGAACACCTATTTTTTTTGAAGTTTAAGTTTTCTGGGCAGAAAAAATAAATAAAACTTACCCGTGGCGCATGGAAGAGATGGTGCGCCACGGGTAACATGGGGGGGGGCAACACCGCGATCCGACGGCTCCCAGCGATCCGACGGCTCACAGCGACTTAAACTAGCACACAATCCGTGTGCTCCTTTCTTCTTGTTTCTGATTGGTCGAGAGGATAGAGGCCTGGATTGGCACCTCTCCTCCTCTCTTCCTCCTCCTCCTCCTCTCTATCTCATCCTCCTCCTCCTCCTCTCTTCCTCCTCCTCTCTTACTCCTCTCTATCTTCTCCTCCTCCTCCTCCTCCTCCTCCTCCTCGACGGCCGGCGGCGACCTCGTCCATGAGGGCGAGCTCCTCCTCCTTCTCCACGACGGCCGGTGAGCACCTCCACCATGGCGTCCACCTCCACGTCGACGAGGACCAGCAGGATCTGCGAGATGGCCTGTGCCTTGGGCCGCTCGGCGGGGGTCGGGTGGCTGCACGCCAGGCCCAGCATGAGCAGCCGCTCGGCATCGTCCTCATCGAACGCACCGTCGAGGCTGGGGTCGACGGCCTCGAGCGCGCGGCCGTCGCGGTGGAGGCACCACACCCAGTCCACCAGGAAGTGGAAGCCGTCGATGTCGCACCCTGAACGTGCAGGTAGTGCAGCGCCGACACCACGCTCTGAACGATACCGTACCGACGCTCCCACCCGAGCGGCTTCCGCTGCCGCGACCCCCCCTGCCGGACACGCCGACATGGGCGGTGGCTGGTGGCTCTTTTTTTTTAAATTCGGAAATTCATAGCCGTGGCGCACCTAGTTTGTCTGCGCCACGGGTATGTGCACATAGCCGTGGCGCACCGAAACTAGGTGCGCCACGGGTATGGCGCACCAGGACCCCTGCGCCACGGCTATTGTGTTACCCGTGGCGTGGCAATCCGTGGCGCAGCCCCCTGCGCCACGGGTAAGCATTTTTGGTGCGCCACGGGTAAGCCTTTTCCTAGTAGTATAATCTGCTATATGTGTGCCTTTCTGCGATATTGGGCAGGTTTGCAGAAGGAGAACCTGAAGCAGGTCGTCGAAGAGGGGGCAAGATGCATCCAGGACTTTGCAACGAAGATGCAGCAGGCAAGATCTCCGCGGCTCCAGATTTCTGAAGAAGGAGAGCCCATGGAGCAAGCTGGTGAAGATTGAACATCTAGTTGGCTTCATCAAAATTGGAGAAAGTACAGAGAACAAGCACAAGAACATGTGGAAGAAAAACGCTGGTTTTGTGTCCCCCCTGTGGGAGGGGAGGAAGTTTAAATAGACAGTAAAACCTTGTCTCGTATTTTGGGTGAGTGTTCACCTGTAAGAACTATTCGTATGGTAGCTAGGTTTTTAGGTGAAAAACTAGTGAAGTGGAAGAAAACATGCCTGTTGTTGGAAAACTAGGTCGATGTGGTTTGCTCCCCTTAGAGGAGTAGACTCATCGTCGTTTGCCTTTTGTTTTTGTTTTTAGGAGGGGGGGAGGGAAGGGGAGCCTAGTTCTCCCCTCTTTCAGAACCCTGGGATGTTGTATGTTCTGTTTCTTTTGAAATGGAACCCGGCTTCAGTCGTTTGTAAAAAAAAAGGCGAGCGCTAGACGTCCTCCGGGGGATCCCACGCTCGGATCCTCCGGATCCGATGGGCCTTGGCCGTTTGATTCTTTCCCCTGCTCTCGCTAACTCGCTTGTAGAATTCCGCGCGCATACGAAAGAATACTCACGGCCTAAGCTTGCGTGACTCTCCCAGCAGCATCCGTCTGCAGCTGTTTTCGGGGACGCGTTGTGGCTGCCGTCCGCCGGCGACGCGGCGGCACTCCATTACCGTCTCCAGCAGCAGGCAACCGTGCTTGCTGACGCTGGACTTGTGGAGCATCATGCACGAGAGCAGTATCTGAATCGTTCGTAGACCAATTATAGGTTTGACTTTTAAAAACTGCATCGGCCTTGTAGCTCTGATGGTGGTCATTTGTAGCAATTGTGTCAGCTGCTGTAGCGCCCTGACCCCAGAGCTATATAGTGAAATGTTGTGCAACCGGTCATGCTACATAATCAAGGGTTACTGGGGTTACCAATCCCAGGCCAAAACACATTGGCAGGCGTGCTCGGAATACATCATCGGCACACAACACCTCGATCATGCCATAAGCTCAGACATCGCTTTCACGTATAACAAAGAGACCAAGACTGCGGAACAAGTGGCACATCCCAGACTCTACGACACAAAGATATCATAGTTCAACTCATATAATTGAGAAAGATAGCAAATGAAACATCAGAGGTCACAGACCCATCATTACAACAAGCGGAAGCAAATTTAAGTTGTCTAAACAACAAGATCCAAATTATGGCCTAAGAGGCCTACAGATAAACATCCCGTGCTACCCTGTTCCATGACGTCCCAAGCTGCCACCCGGGAACCCCAGACTACTCGTCGAAGTCAACGTAGAACCCACCTTCCAGTTTGGTGGCGTCCCCCTCTGAAACAAATAATAATCAACAAAGCAAGGCTGAGTACGACATACTCGCAAGAATTAGTAGGGCGATATAGGCCCGATGCTGACGGAGGCTTCAAAGCTATATAAGTGGTTGTTTTGCATAAAGCTAGTTTTGTTCCCTTCCGAAAACTAGGACTCTTGGCATCGTCTAATCAGAAGTTTTCATAAGGGGATAAGAGGGTAACACTTTTCTCTTCGGTTCACTGGGAACCTACTGTAATCAGCAACTCCACTTATCACTACCAAGGCACTCCCTCGAATCTCCCTCGAGGAAATGAACCTTTTAACACACGTTGATTATGCAACCTCTAGCTGCCATTTGATTAAAGGTTCAGGTTATCTATGATCTCATAATCTATTCCCAAGTTGTCCATAACCGCAGACACGGCTTTTCGAAAAGATTAAACCCTGCAGGGGTGTACTGTTTTTACCATTGGTACCGTCCGACCCCTTGCCTGATCATTTAGCTCTCTTCCGGGGAAAGCCGGCAGGGCAGGCGCGGTTAAACCTTTACAAAGCATGAGACTATCCAAGGGTCATCGTGACGACATGACAAGTTCAGCGCCTATTTCAACACCCTGCCCCATCGCCACTCCTATCACCTCCATCATCATCATCTTCATCATCGTCTTCGGCCACACACTCGCAAATGAAAAGCGCAAAGTAGAGGACCCTTGGATACGCCCGCACTAATTATTCGGTTAGTAAGGAGCCCATACTCCCACCTTTGGAAGCACGCTCGGTCTTGGTTCAAGAGATAAGAACTCACACCTAGGGGCCAGAACGAGACAAAACACCATCCCCGATGGCAACTCATCCCAGCCTTCTTAGCAATTAATTATCAACATAAGTCTCCACCATTGTCCGAACATTCCATTCACTTCACAATTATGGAAATAATCAACGGACAACTTAAGCATTCGACTGAGGATGGCTAAGCATATCTAAGCATAACATACAACAGATATGATTGATCTCCGGCCAACACATGAACCTATGGTTCATAGGAGTGAAAACAGGTAATGGTTCAAGGAGCATGCAATGATAGGATACTCTATATACTGACCAAAACTTGTTGCTAGAATCGAATGCAATATTATGGTGGATAAAATACTTGGGTAATATGAGATATGCCAAGAAGGTTAGGTTAGCTCTTGCCTTGCTGGTAGCACTGGTCGCGCTGGTTGTCAAGGTATTGTCGTGGAACCTCGACTCCAGAATCTACCGAAACACAAACAATACAAGAAAGGAATAAATAACACGAATACACGATGCAATGCACAATCATGATGATATGGTCATATTATGCATTGGAAAGGTATTGGGCATGTCCCACAAGTTAAATGGAACCCCTAAATTAAATATCACAATTAACGGGTTAAAACTCCATCTTTAACTTAATGATTTGAGTCATTTACCAAAATGTCCAGTACTGAAATATGGGTCCTAAATGCATGAAAATGACCTTATTAGATAGGTATTATCCTACTGATCATTTTGGTACCTTGTTTGCATTTTTTCCGATTAACGATGATTAAATGGTGATTTAAACGGTTATGCAATTTAAATCATTTTAACCAATTCGAAAATGACCTCAAAGGAAAATTTATTTGCATGCTGTGATATTAACATAGGTAGATAGCATTTGCTTTGCTGGTCATTTTGGTATATCATTTGCAATTTTTGAAGTAATATTCACCAAGTTATGATTTATTCAATATGGGATTTAAATCTGCTATTTTAGTAATTTTTGGTAAACAGCACTAAAATTTAATTCTCCAACTCTCTCAAAGGGCATAGAGTGGTAGTCCATTGTCCATTGATCATTTTGAGCTAATGAACACAATGTTTGGTCTAGTAAAACTAAAGTTATGCAATTTCTAATTTCCCTTTATTTTCTGCCATTTCTGTTTTATTAAATCCATGGAATTTATTTTGGTCAATTAAATTAACCAATGGCACTAACAGATAGACATTTTAGTGCTGAGCATTTTGACATATTATTTGTAATTTTTGGACTTGTGGTTCAAAAGTTATTCAATTTCAAAGTTCATTTGAATTTCCTGCCATTTGTTTTAATTCCAGGAAAAAGCCCCGGGCGTTTTGTACCGGGCCGCATCTAGCCACGGTGGCTGACCGGCGGGGCCAGATCCACCTGGACGTCCACGTCGGCCGAGGGCCACTGGCAGGTTTGACCGGCGCGGGGACGCCACGACCGGCGCGGCGCGACGGCGGCCGGAGGCCTGCCGATCACGTGCTCGTCGATCTACGGCGATCTAAACCTAACGAGGGGCACGGTTGGGATCTACGCGAGGAGGTGAGCTAGGTGGCGGTGGTAGGGACCAAATGGTCGCTGGGAAGGGCGCCGGCGACGAGCTAAGGCGGCGGCGCGGCTCGATCTACGGTGATCCGGCGAACCAGAGGGGGAAAAGCTAGGGGAAGATGTCTCCGAGGACCGTGATCTCACCCTGAGCGTGCTGGTGGGCTTGTCGGGGGCGGAGGAGGGCTGACGACGACGGAATCGTGCTCGGCGGCCGGCGACGGAGGCGGAGAAGATGGAGATGAACTCGGCGATTTCCGGCTCCCGAGCTTGACTGCCTGGAGGAGGAGGAAGAGGAGACAGAGGCCGAGCTTTTGCCCCAGCTCGATCTGCTCCGGGAGGGCTCCAACGTCGGCGACGAGCGGCATTGCACAGCTAGGTTTCGGGCATCGCGGCGGCTAGTGCTAGGGTTGCTGCAGGGGGAGAAAAAGGAGGGGAGGAGGAGCACGCGGTCGTGGGGGTGCTCTTTACCCTTCAGGGGGGCCAGGGGAGCAAGGGAGGCGCGGTGGCCGTGGTGGGGCGCGGCGGCAAGCGGCGGCAGTGTTCCCCCTGTCGCCACAGTGACGATGGCGCTGACAGGGGGGACCCACTGTCAGGGATCTCCCCTTTTCTTTTTCCCAATTTCTTTAATTCCAGCAAACTTTAGACATTTAATTGAGGCCCTTAAACATTTTGTAAAATTCTGGAAAAAATTCACAGAGCCCACATATATTATTTAGAACCTGTGGTAAAATTTGCAGCCCATTTGGAAAATATTTCATGTGGTAACATTTCAGGAATTGCCCTCTTGCATTTTAGGGTTTTATTCCAATATTTACATTTGCCATTGCATTTAAATTTGGCAACAATTATATTTGTTGTTGTAAGAACTTCCTGGACAAATATGAGAATTTGATTTGAGAGTTTGTTCAACATTCACACTATCACATCTGGTTTCTTAATTGTTGCCTCCTTATTAATTTCATGTGAAGCAATTTGAATAGATATGCCATGATGCAAATGAGATGCAAAAGTGAAAATTTTACTCATATTTTCAGGGTCCAAAAGTGGGGCTGTTACAACTCTATCCCCCTTACAGGAATCTCGTCCCGAGATTCTAGGCTTGAGTGAAGAAGGCGGGGTATTCCTGGCGAAGACTAGTTTCACGTTCCCAGGTTGCTTCGTCTTCAGAATGGTTTGACCACTGGATTTTGAGGAACTTGATGGATTTATTACGAGTTTTCCTTTCCGCTTCATCCAAGATGCGGACAGGATGCTCGCGGTAAGTCAGATCCTCCTGGATGTCCAATTCTTCATGATTGACCCCACGAATAGGATCCTTGAAGCAACGACGGAGTTGAGAGACATGGAACACATCATGCACATCCGGGAAATTTTCTGGGAGCTCGAGTTGATAGGAGAGATCACCTCGCTTACCCAGGACGGTGAAAGGACCAACAAAACGAGGTGCCAATTTTCCCTTGATTCCGAAACGACGAACGCCTCGGAGGGGAGAGACTCGAAGATAGGCTTTGTCACCAATTTCATAGTGAACCTCCTGATGATGTTTATCATAAAAGCTCTTCTGCCTAGACTGAGCAATCTTCAGATTTGCTTGAATGACACGGAACTTTTCTTCTGCCTCATTGATCACGTCAGGACCGAAGAGTGACCTCTCTCCGGTTTCAGACCAATTGAGAGGTGTTCGGCATTTTCTCCCATAAAGGACTTCAAAGGGAGCCATTTGCAAACTGGCTTGATAGCTATTGTTGTAGGAGAACTCGGCGAGGGGAAGGTATTTTTTCCAACCCTTGCCGAAGGAGATAACACAAGCCCGAAGCATATCCTCGAGAACTTGGTTCACCCTTTCAGTTTGGCCATCGGTTTGAGGGTGATAGGCAGTGCTGAAGTTGAGGTGAGTTCCCATAGCAGATTGGAAGCTCTGCCAGAATCTGGATACGAATAGGCTCCCACGGTCTGAGATGATCCTCAGTGGAACACCGTGGAGGGGAACAATGCGGGCAACATATAACTCGGCCAACTGTTTCGCCGTTATGTCCTCGCGTACGGGAAGGAAATGAGCTACCTTGGATAGACGATCGATGACTACCCAGATGGCGGTATTACCCTTTTGCGATCTTGGAAAACCATTAATGAAATCCATACCAACCTCATCCCATTTCCACTCGGGGATGGCTATGGGGCGAAGGTTACCTGCTGGCTTTTGATGTTCAACTTTTACCCGGCGACAGACGTCGCATTCTGCAACAAACTCGGCGATCTCGCGCTTCATGCAAGACCACCAGAATTGAGGGCGAAGATCTTGGTACATTTTGGTGCTACCCGGATGAATAGAGATGGGTGACTCGTGAGCTTCGGAGAGGATCAACTCTTTTGTATTCCCACTCTTGGGCACCACCAGACGGTTACCGAAGTAGACGACACCATTGTCATCAATCGAGAAACATTTGGCTTTCCCATTGGCTAACTTCTCCTTGATCTCAAGGATCTCAACATCATTTTGCTGGGCGGCCTTGATATCATCCTCGAGGGTGGACTAGATTTCTAAGTTGGCCAAATATCCGGAGGGAACAATCTCCAGATTCAGACGTGCGAATTCTTCATGAAGAGCGGGCTGCGCTCGCTCAACCATTAGGTTATTGCAATAAGACTTGCGGCTCAAGGCATCAGCCACGACGTTGGCCTTGCCAGGCTGATAGTTGAGGGTCACGTCATAGTCCTTGATTAACTCCAACCATCTTCTCTGTCGAAGGTTCAGATCCGGTTGAGTGAAAAGGTACTTCAGACTTTGATGGTCGGAGAAGATCTCGCAACATTGCTTTAGAGCATGAACCACAGCAGCAAGCTCTAGATCATGAGTAGGGTAGTTTTGCTCATGCGGTTTGAGTTGACGGGAAGCATAGGCGACGACATGGCCTTCTTGCATCAGAACACAGCCCAAGCCTTGGAGGGACGCATCACAATAGACGACAAAGTCTTTGTCGGTGTCTGGAAGGACAAGTACAGGAGTGGTCGTGAGTTTGACTTTTAGGGTTTGGAAGCTCTCTTCAGTCTTGTCCGTCCAGACAAACTTCTTGTCTTTCTTGAGAAGGTCGGTCAAAGCTTTGGCTATCTTGGAGAAACCTTCGATGAATCGGCGGTAGTAACCCGCTAACCCAAGGAAACTGCGGATGTCCTTGACAGACTTTGGGGTAGGCCAATCCAGAATCGACTGAATCTTGTCAGGTATAACGAACACTCCGTAAGCTGACACCACATGACCTAGGAAGACGAGTTCCTTCAGCCAGAACTCACACTTTGAGAACTTAGCGTAGAGGCGATGTTCGCGGAGCTTGGTCAGAACTAGGCGAAGATGCTCATCATGCTCTTCGTCGGTTTTGGAATAGACGAGGATATCATCAATGTAGATGATGACGAACTTGTCAAGATACTCGTGGAAGATCGAGTTCATTAGCCTCATGAAGGTAGCTGGAGCATTGGTGAGGCCGAATGACATGACGGTATACTCATACAACCCGTAACGGGTAGTGAATGCCGTTTTTGGAATATCCTACTTCCTGATTTTGATCTGATGGTAGCCTGACCGCAGATCCATCTTGGAGAACACAGTTGCACCCGCTAACTGATCGAAGAGATCATTCATTCGGGGGATAGGATATTTGTTTTTGATGGTCACCGCATTCAGAGGGCGGTAATCAACAACCAGACGAGGAACATTGGTATCCCTCTTCTTGACAAAGATGACGGGGCAACCCCAGGGGGAACTACTAGGCCGAATGAATTCCTTTTCCAACAGTTCATCTAGTTGCTTCTTCAGTTTAGTCAACTCTTCTGTCGGCATTCGGTACGGCCTCTTGGAAATCGGGGCAGTCCCGGGAACCAGTTCAATAACAAACTCCACAGTTCGATCTGGCGGCATGCCAGGCAATTCTTCAGGAAAGACGTCGGGAAAGTCACACACCACACCTATCTCATGCATTTCAGGCGGGTTGATACCTTCCATAAAGTAGAGGCTGATCTCTGGAGAGAGAGGAGCGGTAGCGGTTGGAATTTTGGAGTAAGGGGACAGGTAGGTCACTGGTCCGAAAGTTGGGTGGACCACTGTGACAGACTTGGCAGCACAATTTAAATTGGCCTGGTATTTGACTAGCCAGTCCATACCCAGAATAACATCTATTCCAACTGACTTCAGGGCGATCAGCTGGAAGGGAAAAGGACATCTGCCTAAGCATATCTGGACTTCCGGAGTAATCCAGTCAGTTAACCAACTAGATCCCGGTGTTTTAACCTTTAGAGGGGAGTTCATGTTCAAGAACGCTATTTGGTGGCTAACTGCGAAAGCTATGGATATGAATGAATGCGATGCACCAGAATCAAACAAGACCGTAGCTGGATATTGTAACATCCCAAAACTTTGGAATGTTAAAAATCGAAAGAAATTAAAACTTTTTGACAAAGAAAGAAAACTTTTGAGAATTGCTTAAAAGGAAATCTTAAACTATAAGAAAATAAAAAAAGATAAAAGGTATTATGACCTATTAAAAAGTATTTTGGGTTTTCAAAACATTTCAAACCAATTTATCTATTTATATTTACAGTTTGAAGTTAAAATATTTACTTTGGGAAAATATAAACCTTAAAAGTATTTTTGGACTTATTACTATATTGTTTTGTAAAAAGGTTTCCCAAATTATTATCTTGAAATTAAAATGATATTGCAAAATATATATTAAAATGATTACTTTTGATATTCTAGTTTTTATTTAAAATAAAAGGGTATTAAAATAAATTTCTAAAACCATATTGAAATTGGCATAAAGGTGCCAAATATGTCAATATGAATATTTTGAATTTCATTATTTTGTTTTAAATTATAAAAGTACCAAAATGTTTAATTTATAACAAGCTTTCCAAAAAGTATATATTTCATATTTTTCTGAATTTTTTAGAATCAAAACTGACTTCAAAAGTGAGTTCAAATAATAGAAACAGAAAAGGAAAAGAAGAAAGAACAAAAACAAACATTCGGGCCGACCCAAGCAGGCCAGCCCTCCTCCTTTTTTTTCCCCTCTTCTCTCTCTCTTGCTTCTTTTATTGGGCCGAATCTGGGCTGGCCCATTCAGCCGACCAAGGCGAGCGAGCGCTCTGGCTGCTCGTCTTCCTCCTGTCGTTCATGTACAGAAACTGCACGCCATGAACGCCATCTCTTCCCCTCCTCTTCCCATCAATTCGAGCGCTCCTTTCTACTCGACTTAAACACGAGAGTTACTCATAACTAGATGGGGAACTCATTCAGGGAATTTACTTCCCACTTCCAGGCCTTCAACATCCAGACCGACGTGGTGAACCGAATGCCATCGGTCGGCATTCGTCTCCCGATCTCCCTCCTCACACCATACAAAGGTGAACCAAGCGCGTCACTTTGCGCCTCTTACCCTCCTCCACCACTTACCTGCACAATTTTTCTCGAAAGGAGCCCTGTAAAGCCCGTGCCAACCAACGCCAATTTCAGCCCCAAACCGAGTTCATCGCTAGATCTTGTCGTCCACGGTGAGCCTCTTGCCAATTCCTCGCACAAGAAGACTCCAATCATCGAGGCAAACCTCCAGGACATGGTGATGCATCATTCCAATACACTTGGTTGCACCGCCATGAAGCCCGAGCAACGTCGCCGCCACGGCCAAGATCACGACGAGGTGAGCTCTCCCCAACCCCGTCAACGATGTCCATCGTGACCTCTGTGTCCTCCTTCACTCTCCCTAATTTTTCCAAATTTTTCCCGCAGCACAACCATGGAGAACAAGGTCAACCGATCTCACCGGTGACCGACATCGCCGCAGTTCTTCTCCTCTTCCGCCGAGGCTAATAACCTCTTGAGCCCGAGACCTTGTCGTGTCTCCTTCCCGTATTCACGCGAACCTCCTGGACACGACTCCGCGCCTCGAGAGACACCGAGAAGACGAACGCAAGATCGACCACTTCGTTTACCCCGCATCACGTTGACACCGTTCTCCTCGACACCGACAATTTTCGTTTCTTTCGGTGAGCCTCCCATACATGTTCTAATCTTACCTATATCTTATTCCCAATATATTAGATCAGACCACCCTATTATGCCCAAACATAATAATTTTGGCCATACAAATTTTCCCAAGTGTCAAGACCTTTTTATTTTCGGTTTTGTCTTTGGACAGATTTTGGTCAACCTTAGAAATTCCATATCAAATCAACCATAACTCCGTTTTCGATGTTTTTGTAGTCTATGGTTTCGTATGAACGTGTAGAATACAGTAGTATAAGAAAAACGTGTATTTTAGTCGTGCACTAACTTGTTATTTGCAGAATGGTTATTAACTTGTTTAGGCTATAAAATGAGTTTTACAAATCCTTTTTGAGTGAATCAAATTGCTAAAATCTTGTTTAGATGTCCTCTGTCCAGTAGCAATGTTTACCAAAATTTATAAAATGTTTTTATGCAGTAACTTTAGAATTTGTGTTTTTACCTTTATTTGAGTGTTTTGGAATTATTCCTATTAAGTAAACTATTAAAAATTGTTTTGTGGCATCATGCATATGCTACATAACATAAAACTAAATAGATGTATTATTGTTAATATTGTTGTGTGTTAGATTGCATTTCATGCATTCATATATGTTTGTATTGCCTTATTTGTGATTGTTGTATTGTTGTTTATTGTTGTTTGCTTATATTATTTAGATTGAACGGAGTGCTCCAAGTTACGTTGAAAAGAGAGTGTGAGCAACGACAAGTTTTGCAAAGGCAAGTGATGCTCCTGCATAAATTACCAATTATTTCTCCTATATGCATTTTAGTGTTTTATTTTAGTAAGGCATGATAGGTGTTATTAGTATTGCTATGCTAGACCTATTTAGTATTACTCCAAATATTCCTAAGTGTCTAGTACCTATATGATAACTTAGTAGAAGTATTGAAATGCTATGCTATGTGTTTTGTTATGAAAAGCTAATTTCTACTAAGTTAAACAACTACCTGGGTGGCAATTGATTTTGCTCTATTGGTGGTACAAAGTTGAGTGGCTGCTCAGGGCCATTTCCATGGTTATACCTGAGTATGTACACTTGTGAACGGCCACCCAGGAGCAAAGAGATTTAAGTTGCTCCAAGTTTAGATTGCTTCCAGTGCAGCCACTTGGTACTATGGCTCTACCTTGACTAAGTAAGTTCTAGGAACCTGATTTCGGCAGTTCTCAGCGGATGATTGTCTTGTATGGGTCTGCCTGACGAACAGGGGACTGGTTCCCAAAGGTCTCGTCTTCTTCTTCACCTTTCCTTTTCACTTCAAGAAGGTCAAGGACAGAATGGGTTGATGAAGTCTTGTGGTGAAAGTGCACAACCTCTCGAGAGTGTCAAACTATGATCATAGTCGTGTCCCCGGTTACGGACATTTCTGAGCAGCTGAACAAGGATGTCAACTGAAGATCTCAACATTCCAATTTCTCTAAGTTAAAACTTGATGGGTCAACAAGAGTAGTTGAGACGGTGGTTTTCATGCCATGAAAGTCTCGTATAGTTGAAAAGAAGTTTTACAAAGAGTTAGGAAAAAGTTGGCTTTCTGCAAAATAGCCTTCAACTCCACCAGCCAAATATGCATATAGATATTAGGAGTCTGCCCTTATGAGTCCACAAGTATCACTTGCCAGATCCATTCTAATGGTTCTGACCAATTTTTGGCTGTAACCTACGTGTTGCAGGTTTTCTGACGACGAGTAAGGAAACAAATAAGGGTTTCGAGTCTGCAACCAACATGTTTGCCTGTGGCACATGAAGATGATGAGGCTCCATGCTATTTTAAGTTTTCCGCTGCTGAACTTTGTAACATGCTAGCCTTTGGCTATGCAATTTGTAATGTTTTATTTTTCTGGATCATCGATGTAATAGATACTTGACGCAATTGCATGATATTACATCTTGAACTGTGGTGCTAGCTATTCGATCCAGGGACTAGCACAATAACACAGGGATCTTGGCCAATTTTAAAAAGGCAAGGTCGCTACAGATATCCATTAATTTGGAGCTCATCCATGAGAACACCGGGGTCCTCTTCAGCGGCTTCAGCAGAGACGTGGGTCAGACGACCACGGCTAACAGTCACAGCCTTGGCAGCGGGTGTGGAAGGTGCTGGTGCAGGTGTAGAGCCCCTGGCCTTCTGAGGACACTCACTGGAGTAGTGACCTGGCTGACCACAGGCGTAGCAAGTGAGCCCCGGCGGTGCAGGCGGACGAGGACGGAACCCACTCCCGACCGCACCCACGGTCGAAGTAGCTGGGCGAGGCGGAGGTGGCTTGTGTCCTGTAGGCTTGGGCACGAAAGGAGCACGGGGCACCGAGCTGAACGGCACGAATACCCTGCGCTTCTTGGCTTCGGAGGAGGAGGAGCCCTGGTTGTCCACTGGAGCTGACTTCCTGGAAGACTCTAGCTCCTTCCTGCCTTGCTCCAGAGTAAGAGCTTGGTTGTACAGCTCCTGGAAGGACGGGAACTTGAAGGGCAACAGCTCATAACGAAGCTGCGGATTCAGTCCCTTGCGGAACAGGTATTGCCGGTCCTCATCATTGGTCACATCTCGAGGTGCGTAGCGAGACAGGTGATTGAACTCCCGCCCATAAGCTTGGAGATCCATCCGTCCCTGGTTCAGATTCAGGAACTCCCTCCTCTTCAAGTCCATGACGGGCTTGGGAATGTAGGCCGCACGGAAGGTAGTGCGGAATTCCTCCCAGGTGAACACATGACCAGCAGCAGTCATTGCCACATGGCTTTCCCACCAAGAGCCAGCGGCTCCCATCAGAAGGTAGGTTGCAAAATTCACTTGTTCCGCAGCCGGAACATGTAGCGCGGTAAACTTGCGCTCCAGGGCAC
Source organism: Puccinellia tenuiflora (assembly GCA_012064385.1). Lineage (NCBI taxonomy): Eukaryota > Viridiplantae > Streptophyta > Magnoliopsida > Poales > Poaceae > Puccinellia > Puccinellia tenuiflora. The sequence goes on along the minus strand of QRDG01001689.1, from coordinate 1,303,272 downwards.
GCAGCCAATCGTCAGCATCCAACGGCTCCTTGGCATAAGCGAAGGTGGGACGCTGGGACTTCAGGAAGTCATTGAGATTGTTACATTCAGTATTTCTCCGAGCCCCCTGCTGCACTAGCTGGGCGAGAAGATTCTCATTGCGCAGACGGCCCTCCTCGATGATCATCAATACCTCTGCCATAGTGGGTGGCGGCGGTAGCTCAGGGTTGCTTTGCTCACCACGACGGGTAGGAGCCATTCTGGAGATATGAACAGGGGCACAGTTAGTATCCATCCCAGAATAAGCGACCACGGACGGCAACAATTTTAGCAGGAATAAGCAAGGAAGAACATGTATCATCGCATCAACATGGCAGGAAAATAATTGAGCTTAGCAGACATTAGCCAGTCGGAATAAAACCCATTAAGTGATTCAAGTACCAGCTCACAAGCTTTTAGTACGCATTACATGAATGGGAAGAACGGATGATACAAGTCATTAGGTTCGATACAACAAATCTAACTCGAAAGGGAAGCACTACAGATAGTGGGTATCTTGCTCATCACGCAGGAAGGCAGAGATACGATACAAGGTACTAGCAGACACAGGTCTCCTAGAAGTACTGAGAACTCTCCGGGAGACGCACAGAGCGAGTGCGGAAATGGCGTGCACTTGCTGGCTGGTCAACATACGGCGGCGTGTGGACGTCGCCCCTGGCCGCTCGAGCAGGTCCTCATGGTGGAACGGTGCCACCCACTCTTGGGCTGCTCATGAAGTTGGGCAGCTCCATAGGTAGCGGAGAAAGGAGATCTTGGGAAACTATCCCGGCATTGACATAAGGCTCCAAAGCCCTCAGAGTGCTCCGGTGACTATCACGGGCAGCCACCGTGTATAGGTACCATTGACGGGCACGAAGGTCCAACGCCCGGACCATCTCGATAAGAGCTCTGCGACTGGGGTCTGGCTCGATCGCTGGGTTGGAGTACCTAGCAACATAGCAGCCTTCCAGACCGGCCTCAGCAGCAGGGAAGTGGTAAAAATCAGACATGGAGTTGTCTAAGTAATCGCAGTCGCCGCAATACACGGAGAGGCCATTGAATGCAGCCTCTTGCACAGCCTGCTCCACTGTCATCCCCACACCGACGCTCTGGTGCTGGACTCCGTTTCCATCCGGAGTCAGGACACGGGCTTCACAGAAGAATTGCCCCTGTCCGTACGGCATGTGCTGCTCGTACACGACGTACTCAGGGTACCAAGGGCAACCCTGGCTGGCTAAGGCAGCAGCAAACAAGGCGGGAAACCCGCGGACACCCTCACAGCGAGTCAGACAGACAACAAGTCCCGGATGCGTCATCTGTAGCAATAACAGAACAGTTCAACAGTTAGGAACGGAAAAGATACTCATGAATTAATCTAGACGGTAAGAACCCAACCCCGATGAACCTTAAACTTTGACCCAACTTTAAGACAAATAGAGGTAAGGCGACTCAGAGTTAGAGCGAGTTGGGTAAGAAGTAAAAAGAATCCTAAGAAGGTTTTCACAACTCATTTTTAGGTTATAAATAATTTTCAACTAGACTCGACTTCGACCAATAGAACGGGTTTCCTACAGGCAGTACTGCTCTGATACCAATTTGTAGCGCCCTGACCCCAGAGCTATATAGTGAAACGTTGTGCAACCGGTCATGCTACACAATCAAGGGTTACTGGGGTTACCAATCCCAGGCCAAAACACATTGGCAGGCGTGCTCGGAATACATCATCGGCACACAACACCTCGATCATGCCATAAGCTCAGACATCGCTTTCACGTATAACAAAGAGACCAAGACTGCGGAACAAGTGGCACATCCCAGACTCTACGACACAAAGATATCATAGTTCAACTCATATAATTGAGAAAGATAGCAAATGACACATCAGAGGTCACTGACCCATCATTACAACAAGCGGAAGCAAATTTAAGTTGTCTAAACAACAAGATCCAAATTATGGCCTAAGAGGCCTACAGATAAACATCCCGTGCCAGCCTGTTCCATGACGTCCCAAGCTGCCACCCGGGAACCCCAGACTACTCGTCGAAGTCAACGTAGAACCCACCTTCCAGTTCGGTGGCGTCCCCCTCTGAAACAAATAATAATCAACAAAGCAAGGCTGAGTACGACGTACTCGCAAGAATTAGTAGGGCGATATAGGCCCGATGCTGACGGAGGCTTCAAAGCTATATAAGTGGTTGTTTTGCATAAAGCTAGTTTAGTTCCCTTCCGAAGACTAGGACTCTTGGCATCGTCTAATCAGAAGGTTTTCATAAGGGGATAAGAGGGTAACACTTTTCTCTTCGGTTCACTGGGAACCTACTGTATTCAGCAACTCCACTTATCTCCACCAAGGCACTCCCTCGAATCTCCCTCGAGGAAATGAACCTTTTAACACACGTTGATTATGCAACCTCTAGCTGCCATTTGATTAAAGGTTCAGGTTATCTATGATCTCATAATCTATTCCTAAGTTGTCCATAACCGCGGTCACGGCTTTTCGAAAAGATTAAACCCTGCAGGGGTGTACTGTTTTTACCATTGGTACCGTCCGGCCCCTTGCCTGATCATTTAGCTCTCTTCCGGGGAAAGCCGGCAGGGCAGGCGCGGTTAAACCTTTACAAAGCATGAGACTATCCAAGGGTCATCGTGACGACATGACAAGTTCAGCGCCTATTTCAACACCCTGCCCCATCGCCACTCCTATCACCTCCATCATCATCATCTTCATCATCGTCTTCGGCCACACACTCGCAAATGGAAAGCGCAAACTAGAGGACCCTTGGATACGCCCGCACTAATTATTCGGTTAGTAAGGAGCCCATACTTCAACCTTTGGAAGCACACTTGGTCTTGGTTCAAGAGATAAGAACTCACACCTAGGGGCCAGAACGAGACAAAACACCATCCCCGATGGCAACTCATCCCAGCCTTCTTAGCAATTAATTATCAACACAAGTCTCCACCACTATCCGAACATTCCATTCACTTCACAATTATGGAAATAATCAACGGACAACTTAAGCATTCGACTGAGCATGGCTAAGCATATCTAAGCATAACATACAACATATATGATTGATCTCCGGCCAACACATCAACCTATGGTTCATAGGAGTGAAAACAGGTAATGGTTCAGGGAGCATGCAATGATAGGATACTCTATATACTGACCAAAACTTGTTGCTAGAATCGAATGCAATATTATGGTGGATAAAATACTTGGGTAATATGAGATATGCCAAGAAGGTTAGGTTAGCTCTTGCCTTGCTGGTAGCACTGGTCGCGCTGGTTGTCAAGGTATTGTGGTGGAACCTCGACTCCAGAATCTACCGAAACACAAACAATACAAGAAAGGAATAAATAACACGAATACACGGTGCAATGCACAATCATGATGATATGGTCATATTATGCATTGGAAAGGTATTGGGCATGTCCCACAAGTTAAATGGAACCCCTAAATTAAATATCACAATTAACGGATTAAAACTCCATCTTTAACTTAGTGATTTGCGTCATTTACCAAAATGTCCAGTACTGAAATATGGGTCCTAAATGCATGAAAATGACCTTATAAGATAGGTATTATCCTACTGATCATTTTGGTACCTTGTTTGCATTTTTCCGATTAACGGTGAAGAAATGGTGATTTAAACGGTTATGCGATTTAAATCATTTTAACCAATTCGAAAATAACATCAAAGGAAAATTTATTTGCATGCTGTGATATTAACATAGGTAGATAGCATTTGCTTTGCTGGTCATTTTGGTATATCATTTGCAATTTTTGAAGTAATATTCACCAAGTTATGATTTATTCAATATGGGATTTAAATCTGCTATTTTAGTAATTTTTGGTAAACAGCACTAAAATTTAATTCTCCAACTCTCTCAAAGGGCATAGAGTGGTAGTCCATTGTCCATTGATCATTTTGAGCTAATGAACACAATTTTTGGTCTAGTAAAACTAAAGTTATGCAATTTCTAATTTCCCTTTATTTTCTGCCATTTCTGTTTTTATTAAATCCAGGCAATTTATTTTGGTCAATTAAATTAACCAATGGCACTAACAGATAGACATTTTAGTGCTGAGCATTTTGACATATTATTTGTAATTTTTGGACTTGTGGTTCAAAAGTTATGCAAATTCAAAGTTCATATCAATTTCCTGCCATTTGTTTTAATTCCAGGAAAAAGCCCCGGGCGTTTTGTACCGGGCCGCATCTAGCCACGGTGGCTGACCGGCAGGGCCAGATCCACCTGGACGTCCACGCCAGCCAAGAGCCACTGGCAGGTTTGACCGGCGCGGCACGACGGCGGCCGGCGGCCTGCTGATCACGCGCTCATCGATCTACGGCGATCTAAACCTAACGAGGGGCACGGTTGGGATCTACGCGCTGAGGCGAGCTAGGTGGCGGCAATAGGGACCAAATGGTCACCGGGGAGGGCGCCGGCGACGAGCTAAGGCGGCGGCGCAGTCTCGGTCTACGGTGATCCGGCGAACCAGAGGGGGAAAAGCTAGGGGAAGATGTCTCCGAAGACTGTGAGCTCACCCTGAGCGTGCTGGTGGGCTTGGCGGAGGCGGAGGAGGGCTGACGACGCCGGAATCGTGCTCGGCGGCCGGCGACGGAGGCGGAGAAGATGGAGATGAACGCGGCGATTTCCGGCTCCCGAGCTTGACTGCTTGGAGGAGGAGGAAGAGGAGACAGAGGCCGAGCTTTTGCCCCAGCTCGATCTGCTCCGGGAGGGCTCCAACGTCGGCGACGAGCGGCATCGCACAGCTAGGTTTCGGGCATCGCGGCGGCTAGTGCTAGGGTTGCTGCAGGGGGAGAAAAAGGAGGGGAGGAGGAGCACGCGGTCGTGGGGGTGCTCTTTACCCTTCAGGGGGGCCAGGGGAGCAAGGGAGGCGCGGTGGCCGTGGTGGGGCGCGACGGCAAGCGGCGGCAGTGTTCCCCCTGTCGCCACAGTGACGATGGCGCTGACAGGGGGGGCCCACTGTCAGGGATCTCCCCTTTTCTTTTTCCCAATTTCTTTAATTCCAGCAAACTTTAGACATTTAATTGAGGCCCTTAAACATTTTGTAAAATTCTGGAAAAAATTCACAGAGCCCACATATATTATTTAGAACCTGTGGTAAACTTTGCAGCCCATTTGGAAAATATTTCATGTGGTAACATTTCAGGAATTGCCCTCTTGCATTTTAGGGTTTTATTCCAATATTTACATTTGCCATTGCATTTAAATTTGGCAACAATTATATTTGTTGCTGTAAGAACTTCCTGGACAAATATGAGAATTGGATTTGAGAGTTTGTTCAACATTCACACTATCACATCTGGTTTCTTAATTGTTGCCTCCTTATTTATTTCATGTGAAGCAATTTGAATAGATATGCCATGATGCAAATGAGATGCAAAAGTGAAAATTTTACTCATATTTTCAGGGTCCAAAAGTGGGGCTGTTACAGCTGCTTGTAGCTCCAATAACGGTGATTTGTAGCAACTGTATCGGCTTCAACGGTTTGTAGCAATTGCATCCGCGCGCTTGTAACTTTGATGGTGGCGGTTTCTACCAATTGCGTCGGCCTATTATATAGCTCTCATGATGACAATTTGCAGCACCAACTATGTCGCTTTGTAGAAACGGCGGCGACTCTTTGTAGCAAAGACAAGTGTGGCTTTGTACCAACGGTAGCGGCTCTTTACAGCAACGGCGGGGTCGCTGTGTAGCAATGACAGTGTGGCATTGTAGCAAACGTGTCACCTACCGAACCCAGCTTGGTCGCTCACCTTCCTGAGACATGGCCGTCGCCGGAGAAGATGGTTGTCGACGAATTGTTTTCGTGGCATCGACGGCTGCCCTTTTAGCACCGCATCGGTAGCACCGGTGACCGCCCTTTGTAGCATCGCCGGCGAGCGCCGGTAGCATCGTCGACCTCCCTTTGTAGCACCGTTGGCGAGCGTCAGTAGCACGACAGCGGCCATTTGTAGCATCGTCGACGAGCGTCAATAGCACCGGCGATCGCCCTTTGTAGCATCGCCGACGAGCATCGGTAGCACCGGTGACCGCCCTTTGTAGCACTGATGACGAGCGTTGGTAGCACCGGCAGCGACCCTTTGTAGCATCAATGACGAGCGTCTATAGCACGGGCGACCGCACTTTGTAGCATCGCCGGCGAGCGTCGGTAGCACGAGCGACCACCCTTTGTAGCATCGCCGACGAGTGTCGGTAGCACCGGCGACTGCCCTTTGTAGCACCGCCAACGAGCACCGGTAGCACCGGCAGCGGCCCTTTGTAGAAAAAAAACGGTGCTATTGTTACAAAACCGATTTCGCCGAAAACATCGCCCGTAGGAGATTTCATAGCAAAAAAAATTGTAATATTATAGCACAACTACACTACGGTTATAGAAAAATAATTTATGCTATGTAGCAAAAACGACTTTGCCAGAGACATCGTTCGAGACTCTCGCCGGAGACCTCGTAGCAAAAAAATAGGACTTTCCTAGCAAAAATTTCATACTATTGTATCATGGTAGCAAAATCCGTAGCCCCGCCGGGATCTGAGAGCACCACCACCGGCTGCCGCATGTAGCAAACCCTTATACTACACGTAGCAAACCTCAACGCCGCTTGTAGCACCACCGTCGACCGCACCTAAAAAAGCCCGACATCGGTGCGATAGCAAACTCGGATACCGCTTGTAGCACCATAGCCGGCTGCTGGTAGCATTTGGGACTGGGACCTCAGCCGGTAGCATCGGCGAGGAACGACGTTGGTGGCGGTGAAAAAACGGCGCCGCCGTCACAGCCGTCGCGAAGTTGCGCTTCTTCCTCCTGGGTATCGCGCCGTGCGGCGGCACCTCCGGTGAACCACCTCCTCCCCGCTCCACCTGTGGCGCCGGGAAACTCGAGTTTCGGGGGCGTCGTGTCCTCGCTCTCCGGCGGCGCGTGCGCTGGTGCGAGGTGAAGGCGGAGCAGCGGGGCGCCTCCCGGTGGCTCAGGGAGGAGGCAGGGAGTACGGGTCACCGTGCGCTTGCTCGCCGGCGCGATTAGACGACCAGAGCATGGAGGCGCCGTGACGGCGTGTGAGGAGGCGACCAGAGCGTTGAGGCGCAGCGCCGGAGGCACGAGAGACGACCAGGGCCTCGAGACGCGGCGGCGGCAACGCAAGGAGACGACCAAAGCCTGGAGGTGCGGCGGCGGGGAGCACCGTGACGAGCGGCCTACTCGGCCTGATCTGCTGCGACTCTGTGTGGATGGTAAAATACGGAGGAGATAAGCAATTTGGTGGGTCCCACACTTTACGCTGTTGTTTTCTTTTCTTTCGCTACGCAGTGGACGCGTGTCGCGCGCTGGATGCAGGGAACGCAGCGCTCGATCCCCCGGGGGCTTGCTAGCGTTTTCCAAAAAAAAAAACCCAAATTGTTGAAAGTGCAGCTGCGCTATTTCGTCTGATCGAGCGCCCACGCTACAACAAGCCACGTCAACACACTCGTCTTCCCCCAATTCGTGACCCACTCGTCTGCCGAAAATTGCTCTGCTAGTCCATGCCGCAAGCTTGAAGCTGCTGCTCGTCACGCAGCCGGGGACCTCCTTGTGCCGGCGGTGGGCTCACGCCGACGGATCATCTCTAGGCTCCGGAGGTGGCAGAGATTTGAGAGGTGGAGGAGCATGAGGGGAGGTCGACGCAGCTGTTGCAGCGCAGGAGCTCATTTTCCCGGTGGTACAGCGTGTCGAGGCGTCCGACGGTGAGCACTGGCCGGCTCGTTAGGACGCCGTATCCTGCGCCTGCGTCTGCCGCCGGTTGCGGTACGCCGCCGTCAGTCTCCGACGCTCATGGAGGTCCACTGGCACCCGCCGCCACCAACGGCGGTGCAGTCCTCGGCCTTACTGAGCACGCCGTCGTGGATGCGCTGAGCAGGCCGTCGTGGATGCGCGCGTGGTGGCTAGGCGTCGCCTCCTCAGCGGGGACCAGTGGACAGGAGGGGCGCAGTGCCGCAGTCTGCTTCGATTTGCTTCCTGGGAGATGAGCGGGGGTGCTCACGGTCACGGGGGCTACCTGCAACAGCGTGGTGGGGAATGATGGGGTACGTTGATTTCTTCCTTTGTTCGTGGCCCAATTGCTGGAGTTAGCCAAAAGCCCGACTAGAAAAGGCAGAAATTATCCCAAAAAAAAACTGAAGTTAATCCATCCCACAACAAAGTTGCTTCCCGCTTTTGTGAAGTTGCCGCAAAGCACACCAAAATTGCTTCTAGAATATTATTTGTTTGTCGTCCTCTATCTCGCTACTTCTCGTCTAGTTTTTTTTTTTTTTTTTTTTTTTTGCAATTGCTTCAACACACATCAAAGTTGTTTATCGCGGTTGTGAAGTTGCCTCAAAGTATACAAAAGTTGCTTACCGATACTATGAAGTTGGATCAATACACATCAAATTTGCTTGTCGATGTTGTGAAGTTGTCTCAATGCACATCAAAGTTGCTTACCGGAAAGAATGGTACAGCTTATCGCTTGGCAGAACCGGATTGACCTTCTTTGGCAACTTAGCTATTCCTTGGCAACACAGCTATTGCAGTAGAGAAATCGAGGGATTAGAAGAGAAAGTGTGTAAGGAAAGAATGCAGAACAAGATAGAAAATGGTTATAAAAGTTGCCTCATCGTAGACCAAAGTTGCTTACCACTTTGGAGTTGCTTACTGTTGTTGTCAAGTTGTCTCAGCACATATCAAAATTGCTTATCGTTGTTGTGAAGTTGTCTCAACGCACACCAAAGTTGCTTGCCGCTGTTATGAAGTTGTCTCAACACACACGAAAGTTGCTTACCGATGTTGTTAAGTTTCCTCAACGCATATCAAAGTTGGTTACCGCTATTATGAAGTTGCCTCAACGCACACGAAAGTTGCTTACCGATGATGTAAAGTTGTCTTAACATACACCAAGTTTGGTTACAGTTGTTGTGAAGTTGCCTTAATACTAACCGAAGTTGCTTACCGATGATGTGAAGTTGTCTCAACGCATATCAAATTTGCTTACCGTTGTTGTGAAGTTGCCTTATTATAGACCAAAGTTGCTTACCGATGATGTGAAGTTGTCTCAACACACACCAAATTTGCTTACCGCTGTTGTGAAGTTGCCTTAATACAAACACAAGTTGCTTACCAATATTGTGAAGTTGCCTCAGCGCATATCAACTGTATACAGATGGGCAACCAATTAGTGTAACAGTATACATAAGTTGCTTCTAATTGTTGGAAACAAAAAAAAAATCAACAACTGCTCTATTGAAAAGGAAAAAAAAAAACACGTTGGGCCGAATCCAGGCTCCTATCTCCACTTCTCAGGTTTGGCCCAACCGAGGCCCATCTATAGCTTGGCCTGGTCGTCATGCCTAGGCAGCTAGTCATCTGTGCCTGTCGATCCTGCCGCTCCCCATGGCTGGCCGTGCATAGTTGCGTACGTCCCCGCCTCCCTGTACACATCCAGTGACGGAGCCAGGAGTACAAAGTTGTGATGTCAACTCAAACTTGTGATGTCAAATACATGTATTTGTACTAAATTTGTAATTCTTTTACATGATTTTTACCCTAGATATGAAGCTTTTCTTAAAATGCTGTGTAGTCAATTGACTACACAGCCAAAGTGTGGCTCCGCCACTGTACACATCCTCCCTCCGGTGACACCAGTCCTCGAGGCAGCCGCCGGATTAGGCACGACTGGGGCCCGAGATCAGGAGGAAGTGGTCGCGTCGCCGGAAATTGCATGCCAAGGCAAGGGAACCGGTGGCGGCGTCGATGCACAGGACGATATCGGGGCGTGGAGCCTTCTCCCGACGAGGAGCACGGGAATTAGGGAGGCGTGGGACGATGTGAATGCAGGGAGGGTGTCGGTCGCGAGGGTGCGCTCGAATCAACCACCGGGCGCTCGCGGGGACGACTGTCTCGGTCGCGAGCTCTTTCCATATTTGATTGAGCGCTCATCTCGTCGTCTGGGCGCACGGGCGCCGCCTAGACGCGTTTCAGACTTTCAGGCAGGGACAAACATAAAATTTCTCGCTGCCCTCCCGGGAGCCACGGGATTTTTCATGTTCTCCTTCTGTTGGCTCACCGAGTAACTTTTGTTCTCTCTCGGCGCGGCAGCGGCTCCCTGGGTACTAGCGAGTGAATTTCTGCAAGATTGACCTCGGAGTCAGTGAGTCATACCGCGAACCAAATTGATCGAGATCTTTGCGGTGGTGGTGGCATACTGGACGGACGCGACGCGAGCTGGAGCTCCTCCAGTACGTGCGGCAGCGGCATCCCACGAAAGAAGAGAGGCCGCTCTTTCCAGCTCGGCCATACACGCAGACGGTAGGTGCCTGCCATGGTGAGACTGCGACGGAGCCGCGCCAACGTGCTCGCGCGACTGCACCACGACGCAGCAGAGTGACTCTTGTGAAGTTGTGAGGTCGTGTTCTCTCGGAGAAGCGGCTTTGTCAAGGGAGAGATGAAGACATTTGCAGGAGTATTCCGCTGCAGGACGAACACAAAGTTCGTGCATACATCCAGCAACCTCCGGGAGATGTAGAATCTGCTGCCAGATTAGCTCTACTTGATGAATAGCTAATGAACTAGTATTCAGCAATAATCCACTGGATCCAACATGTTTCTACTAATTTGTTGTACTCGAGAAACCTCCGAACGAAGTGGCATATATTAAAACGCGTCCAGTTCCGTCTTCACAGTCTTTGCTCGTAGGAGTACTTTACTAATGACCAGCTTCTGAATTCGGATCAGAATCTGAGAATGCTTTCCCGTGAAGCTACTGCAATCAAGCTATTTCAACAATTTATGGTTTCTGCAGCCAGCGCATACAGAGTAGAAGTCAAAGAGAAAAGCTGAAGATGGAGGATTATGCTAGCTAGGTAGTCCTGGTTTGAGGAGCTAGGTACACGGGCTGCTCGAGCACTTTTCCGAGACCAAATCCATCCATCCATCAAAATCTATCTTACTTTCTTTCTTATCAGGAGAGTTGGAGCACGCTGTAGTCATGTCAGAGCGTGGCATCCGTGTAGATGGAGACTACGCGTCGCCATTGTTTGACTGCGACGAAGAGCTGGTGAAGATTCGAACTGAACGTTACATGTCCACGTTGGCTGCACATGAGGGAATCGCATCCGTAAGACCGCACTACATGACATCCTAAAATTAGAGGCGGTTGAAAGTGCCTCAAATTCTTCTAAAACTGCCTCTAAATAGTTTTGGAGGCACTTTTCAATATGTTGGATTTGATCATGTAGGGAATTGTATTTTAAGTCACTTTTGGATAGTGCCTCAATTTGCATTTGCCAACAGTTTGAATAGTGCCTCCATTTGTAGTTGCCAACACTTTCATTAGTGCCACCAATTGCAATTTAAGGCACTATTGGATAGTGCCTCTAATTCAAACTTGAGGCACTACTGGATAGTGCCTCTAATTCAAATTTGTGGCACTATTGGATAGTGCCTCTAATTGCAATTTGTGGCACTATTGGATAGTGTCTCCAATAGTAACCATTTGAGGCACTATTGGATAGTGCCTCTAATTGCAATTTGAGGCACTAATGGATAGTGCCTCAAGTTTGAATTAGAGGCACTATCTTTGACTCCAAATTTGAGGCACAACATATGGTTTAGCAATCAATCTTGCACTAGTACAACATTCAGGCTACAGCAGTACAACAAACCATACCAGCAGTACAACAATCTTGCATTACAACCAATGAAATCTGCAGTTAACAACCATAACTGTGTAGCATGATCAATGAACAAACTGTGTAGCATGACCAATGAACAAACTGTGTAGCATGACCAATGAACAATCTGTCTAACTCTGTAAATTCTGTGCCTAAATTACTGTGAACAACCTGTAGCTCTGTAAACTCTGTACCTTACTTGATGGTCTTCTCATGAATGGCACCCTGTGAGCCTCTATTCTTCTTGCTACTCTTGACTGTTTGTCCAGCATCAGCTACTAGCCGTTGGACTGCTTTCCTTTTCCTCTTGATGGTCTTCTCACCTTGCTGAGAAAGCTGAAGCTGTGAATCATTCGCCTCTTGAGTTCCTTCTTCATTCACCTTCTGAAATTCTTCTTCTTGCTCTGGATCAGCAACCTTGTTTCCTAATCTTATATTCTTGTTATACTTCTCTTCTTGCTTCAGACGTTCATATCTGTTTGTTGATTGTTGTTCAATGGTTAACTGAACCCCATCAGATCTTTGATGCAATCTTAAGCCTTTGTCCATGTCACAAAACATCTCTGCTTGGAACTTGCTCATATTTTGAGCTTCAATCTGCATTTTATTATTACAAATAAAATTTCTAGCTCAAGAGATCATAACAGGGGAAGAAATTCAGATAGAAGAACTGAAATGACATGGATAGTGCTTAGTTATACTTACATTATGCTTTGGCCATGGTATGGTGTGTGCTTGAGCATGTGCCATTAATTTAATTCTTCCTTGAGCTTCAGGCAGCCTTGTTGTGCTATTTAGAACCATGTTGATCAGCACATTAGCATAATCACCTCTTTCACTTTGGATTGTTCCAAGGGCTACAACTTCTTGAGATGTTGGAGAAGTTAGTTGAACTTCCACCCCAGGTTTTATTCTTAGCACCTCCTTCTTCCTGTTTTTGTTCTCATTATTGTATTTCTTCAAATTATCATCTGCCTTCTCCTGCTTGATTTTGTGTATGTTGGTACTGTTGTTACCCTGCAGTCAACAATGTTCAAGTTCAGTTTACATAATCCTAACGCAGTTTACATATTTACAATTCAGCTGACATGCTAACCTTTGCCACCAATGTTTTGATTGTTTGATGTACAGCTGAATCAACATTTTTGGTCGGCTCTGCTTGGTAAGATTCAATTTGCTGTGAACTTCTTGGCTTTGTTTTGAACTTGGAGTTAACATCCTGGCTTTGGTTTTGTACCTACAATCAGAATGGTTAACATCCCATGGTCAAACAGAATTACCAAGGGTATTGTCATAACACCAAGTATGAATTTTGACTGTACCTTTGCCTGAGAACCTTGTACTTCTCGAGTAGAATTTGCTAGCTTGCCTTTCTGATATTCTTTCTGCAGTTCATCCAACTTATCTTCTTGGGTGGGCTTTGCTTGATAAGATCCAACTTGCAGGGAACTTCTTGGTGTTTTGAACTTGGAGTTAACATCCTGGCTTTGGTTTGGTACCTACAATCAGAATGGTTAACATCCCATGGTCAAACAGAATTACCAAGGGTATTGTCATAACACCAAGTATGAATTTTGATAGTACCTTTGCCTGAGAACCTTGCAGGGAACTTCCTGGCTTTGTTTTGAACTTGGAGTTAACATCCTGGCTTTGGTTTGGTTCTACTTCTTGTTCACTTGGCTTTGCTGGCTGACTCTGAGTTGCTTCAAATCTAACCATAGCCTGACTGAATTTCTCCTCCATGATGGCATTCCTTGCTAGCACAGTCTCCACCATGATCTTCAGATCTCTGTTCTCTTTTCTACTATCCTCTAGTGCAACCAAAGCTTGAGCCAGTTGTTCAGATCCTCTTCCACCCACTACCATCAAAATTCTTCCAAGCTGGAGAGTCTGCAGGATGCCTCATTGCACCATCTTTCGTTCTGTCATCATGATGCCACCTCATCATCTTTGCTGTCTTGGTAGACATGAACAACCTACTAATTCTTTTGTTGAGTGGAAAATGCCTAATCACCTTCCTGGCAACCCTGCTAATTCTTTTTCCACCTGCTACAACTCTTTCAGTTTTCCATCTACTAGTACTACAAACAGGGCATGGTTTGGCATTAGCATTATCACCCTTGAACACTATGCAATCATTTATGCAAGCATCATAACTGTCATAACCAAGTCCTACAGCACTGACATATTGTTTAGCCTGGTGATAATTATGAGGGACACAATGTCCTGGTGGTAGTACTTCACTAAACAAATTCAGAAAATCTTCAATGACAGAAATTGGCACCCCCTCACATTGTTGATGTTGAGCAATCTGACTATGAATTTTAGTTTGCTGAAATTTGTGCACCCTGGATACAACTCTCGGGCACCTTCATCTACTAACCTCATATATGAGCTAACATCTTCATCATCACTACCCTCATTGCCATCTTCACCATCTGTTCCTACAGAATTCCTATCGAACATGCCAAATCCATCTAATAGAAGCTGGTTCATCTGATCTTCATCATCACATGTTTCCTCATGAACTGTTCTAGGTTGGGCATTTGATTCAGATGAAGCTACTGATTCACCATGAAAATACCATGTGCTGTAACCAGACATAAATCCATCACATATTAGATGTTCTTCAACAGTAGATAAACCTAGCCAACATCTGTTTCCACAGGTTCTACATGGACAAAGTATCTTATCGTCCTTTAGAGCTTTATTAACAGCATACTGTAGGAAAAATGCTACTCCAGTAACAAACTGTTCAGAAGACCTCGGTGCTTTCATCCAAGCCTTATCCATGTTTGCAATGCTATAGGGTTAATCAAACAGAACACTCAATGATTTTTTTGCCTGCAGTTCAATATACAGGAAATTCAAATTCGCCACAATTTTAACAGGCATGAACATACAATCATCTACTGGAAGCATGCAGTCATGAAAACAATTGCAGCACGAATTAAGTGGGTAGGTTTAGCTACTAACCAGAACCTCCAGGAATGGAGGCACGAAGTGGGGACGACGGAGAAACGAACTCCTCGGATCCATGGCGACGAGGTACTCCTACCGCAGCGACGCGGCCTCCTCCGGGGACGAGGTACTCCTACCGCAGCGACGCGGCCTCCTCCGGGGACGAGGTACTCCTCCCGCAGCGACGCGGCCTCCTCCGGCGACGAGGTGCTCCTCCCGCAGCGACGCGGCCTCCTCTGGTGACGAGGTACTCCTCCCGCGGCGACGCGGCCTCCTCCGGTGACGAGGTTCTCGGTGGCGGGGACGAAGAGGGAGCAGTGGGGAGGACGAGCGGCGACGGGACCGGTGGGGAGGACGCGTGGCGACGGGGAGCGGTGGGGAGGACGAGCACTGGACAAGCGGTGGGGAATGGACGAGGGGTTTTTCTCGAATATGTAGTCATCTGAACAATTCAGAGGTTTTTTCTATAAACTTTACATAGGTGGGAGGATATCATTGCGTAAGTTAATCCTACAGGGTTTTTTTTTGCAAAGGTCCCAGCGCCAGGCATCCTTATCCGCAGGGAGCAAAGGAGATCGAAGGGGACGTGCTCTTGTCGTCGCCAAGCTCTTCCTCCGCCGCAACCATGGGGGACGACAAGCCGCACCCGTACGGCCGTCCCTGGGTAGTAGTCCATCCGCCGCCGCCTCCTTCCGTCGCCGCTTCCACTTCTTCCTCCGCCGCAGCCAAGGACTGGTACCCACTCCAGTAAGTTCCCCATCTAGATCTCTAGGGTTAGGGTTAACGCCGTACTTCTCTCTATTGCCAGTAGCCATGGATGAACTGTGTAGCGTTAATCATCTAGATCTGTGTGTAAGGTGTGCTGTTTGGATTTATTAGCCTTGCCAATGATACTAGATTTTTTACTACGAACAGATACTAGTGTATGTGTGTATTGTTTCTGTGTGATGATCTTGCATAGCGTCATTTTTTGCATTTTTTTAGGAAGCAATAGTTAATCCCTATCCTGTCACACTGCAGGGACATTAAGACAAGCAACAGTGACCATGCTATCCCCAATGACAACAATGATGATGATGAGTACATAGAGGATGAAGATGACTATGTCAGTCCTGATGATAGCTACATTGAAGATTCAGATGACTACATAAGTCCAGAAGAAGAAACCATAACAATAAGAGGTATGGTTGCATATCTTTATACGATTTGAAGATCTTTATTTCCATCCCCATTATAGTTTGTGAAGTTTGTAAACATGGTTATAAAGACATGCATGTTGTTCATGTAGGACCTGGGCATGTGGGCTTTGAGTCATTTGATGAGCAATGTGTTTTCGGTAATGAAGTAGAAATGACATTCAATCAGATGATGCAGCTCAGGAGTCTTGTTGAGGAGTTACCTAGGCCAAAAATTAAGGAATATGTGTGTAGGTTAATCAAGAGTAATGTAATTCCTGAGTCCAAAATGGTAAGCTTAGTAGTATTACACTTACTGATTCTAATAATATAGTTAGTAATATAGTTACTGCAAGTAATCCTACTGATTAATGGTTCTTCATCTTTTGCTGACAATAGGTGCTAGGTCCTTCAGCCTTACTGCCTGATTGCAACCTGGTAAGTTGTTTTCTATATGGTGGTTGTTACTTCAAAATGATGTATGGTTCTTCTATCCTGATATGATTCTATATGGTGATTGTTTCTTCAAAATGAGATATGGTACTTCTTTCCTCATATGCTAGTATAGTATTTAAGAAATGAGATATGGTACTTGTTTTATAGTTGTTACTTGTTTCCTGATATGCTAGTCTGTGATGCACACGTTTATATTCAGAATTGTTAAACTATATTTTGTTTAACAATTCCAGGACTTTACAGCTGAGTTCACTAGTTACTATCTGACTACGTTCCTCAGAGCACCATTCTACAACGGAACACCTCTTGTAACTGTTGTTGTCAACTTCACTGGAAGCACAGAGGTCAAGTACTGTAGGATGAAGATGATTAAAGGTTTCAAGGCTAGTGTTCACTGTGGTTGGCCTAAAGTGGTTAGGGCATTCAAACTTAAAGAAGGTGACATATGTATGTTCAGTTTTAAGGACGAGAGGAAGCTGCTGCCAGTGAGCCAGAGGGATAGACTTGGTGCATGGCTTAGGCTAACCATCACCAAACTAGAAGAGTGAGTGATGGTGAAGTAGGTCTCCTGAAGTACAAGACCTTATAAGTATGTAATGCATGTGATGCTACCCTAAGCAGACCTTATAAGCATGTGATGTAGTAGAACTTATAAGTACGTGATGTAATGATACACTAAGTAGACTTCATAATTATGTGGTGCTATCCTAAGTATCTGGCTATTCTGTGATGCTATGTTCTGAAGATTGTGATTACTGCCAGTTAGCCTCAGCATTGTTATTACATTGACTAGGATGCCTCCCGCTGTTCTGAAAAATTATCTATTCAAGAACATTGGCACCTAGTCAACATTTGTTGGTGGATTTTTCTTCTATTTTATATTTTTTTTGATAATGAAAATGATTTAAAAATGTTGGGCCTAAAGTTTCACTTGGGCCTAAAGTTTTTTAGCTGAAATGTTGCTCCCACTATACGATAAAAGAGGAGCTGAAACCGAAGCGGCGCACTCACTCTGCTCCCACTCCCTGTCCCACTCCCTCTTCCTCTCCCTCTCCCTCTCCCTCTCCGTCTCCGTCTCATCTCCCTCTCCGGAGCGAAGGTGAGTTCTTGCTTCTCCTCTTCGTCGACGTGCGCTGGATTTCCCTTCCAGCTCATGGATTTGCAGTTCGTCTTCTTCTGTTCTTCTTCATCTTATCGTGGAACCACTTTGTGATATTGTTGTTATTCTTGGTCTTCTTATTCTTATTCCAATAGATTTACAGACTTCATCTTCTTGCTTCTGTTGTACAACGTGTTGGTGTTGATCTTCTTCTTCTCCTTCTTATTGGTCTTCTTTAGAACGCAAATGGGTATTAGGGTTTTCAGTTGGGGATTTAGATCCAAGTTTCTGCATTTTTTTTTTCGCGATTAGGAGTATTACTTGAGATGCTACTGGGTATTAGGGTTTTCATTGGGGATTTAGGATTTGATCCAAGTTTATGTATTTTCTAACGAACAGGGGAACAGGGATCTAGGACGAGCAAGAAACCTGAAGGTGAACTACTCGTGGCTCGGTGAGTTAACTTACTCTCATACTTGTTCTTCTTCTGCAAGAAAAAAGTGATATTTTCAGGGCATAGGATGGGCATACATATGATAACACTGAAAGAGGGTAGTAGTCAGGGATTCCTTGTGGTGATTTTGTCAGGGAGGAGTAGCCCAAAAGGGTAAAATATGTTTGAGATTCTTCCGTCCATGTCAGAGAGTAGTACTTACCTAAAGTAGTCTATGTACTTTTGCCTTCTCTTGCTTGTTAGTATAATGTGATGAAAACTTAAAACATTCTAGGACAGCACCTGCTGACAGAAATTTACTTGCTTAATTTAATACTTGTGACACTATGTACTTGGACCCTGATATTGCAGCTTACCTTATGAGTAAGGGCAAAGGACCTGCAGCTGATGAGCATGTAAGCCTCCTCATTTTGGTAACATATGCACAACCATTTGAACTAAATTAATGTAATTCAATTTGACTAATCAGGTGGGAATCAAGATAGTGAACAACATGCCTGCTGAAGAATATCCTAAACCAAATGTGCTAATGAGAGGTACAATAACTAACAATGTCAATGCTTATTGTTTCATTTGTTTACATGTATATTAACTAACATGTATATTACCTAACATCATATTGTTGCATACAGGACCTAAGGTTACAGGAAAACACAAGTTTGATGAACATTGCATATTTGGGAACAACCTGGAGCTGTCAGAGCGAGCAGCCAACTATCTTGATCGTATCGTCAAGGATAGTCCAGCAGAAACAATCAAGTACTATGTCTACAGAATGACCAAATCAACGGTTATTCCAAAGAAAGCCAAGATGGTAAGATTTTACTTGCTAGATCGTCTTGCATGGATTTTTAGTATTTTGTTTTATTACCAGTTTGTCTAAAAACTAATAGCACATACTTGTCACATATGAAATGCAGGATTTTGGCGCTGAGTACACTCAAACATACCTCAAGAAATACCTTAAAGAACCAATTGAGGTTGTTGTTGAGTGTGCTAACTTCTTCAGAAAAGAGTTTACGGTGAAGATGAAGATTGGAGAGGGAACCAATAAAGCTATGCTTTCAGGTGGATGGGCCAAAGCTATGGATGGATTCAAGATGAAGGAGGGACAGATCTACCTCTTTGTCTTCAACGACAAAGATAAGATCAAAGGACTCAGTCTCCTTCTCCTGCAGCTTAACCTACAGTATGACTAAATACCTGGAGTTTAAGCTTAAGAGGAACTGTGTGGTCAAACTTTTGAACTGTGTGGAACTGGTGCTATGCCTAGTTGCATGTAACTTGTGAAACATGATGTGCAGCATGTGAACTAGACGATGTTTGTAACATCCCAAATTTTGGAATGTTTTAAAAATCACAAAAATTTAAAACTTTTATTATTAAATAATTAAAGTCTCCAAAAATAAAGAAAAACCATCATAAAAGATAATTTTGTTTTTATTCAAAGAGATATTATTTTAAATATTCTTTTGTCTTCTAATTTCAAGATTTAAAGTTTTGGAAATAAAATAGTATTTTGGATTTCTATTAAAAACCTAGAAACATTTTGACAAAGTATTTTAATTATTTTTTCAAAGCCTATTAATTAAATGGGCATGGTACTTAAAAGGATTTATCAAAATCTTTTTAAATAAAATGTTTTGTCCCAAATTATTTGTTTGAGTTTATTATTTTGAATGATAATACTCATACTAATTTTCTGGATTTTACTTGAGTTCAGAAAGAATTTATAAAACCCTATTTATTTAAAAAGACATAAACATGTCAATTATGCCTTTATGTAGTATTTGTTTTTATTTCAAAATAAAATATTTTGGAAAAGGTTGCCAAATGTCCCAAATGATTATTCTGAATTTTACAAATTCTTACAAAGTTATTTCACTTGATTTGGAGCATTATTTCAAAAGTTACAAAAGAAAACAGAGAAATGAAAAAGGAAAAAGCTTAAAAAAAAAAAGAACCGAGCAGCCCACCTGAGCCAGCCCACCCGGGCCGGCCCAACTCCTCGCCGCGCGCAGCACCCCCGCAGCCCGGCCTCTCTCTCCTTTCTCTTTTTCTTCTGTCGCTGACCGGTGGACCCCGCACGTGACGTTAGCGATGACGTCAGCACGAACAGCTCCAGCGCAAGCAACGGCCTCGAGACGAACTCGATCTCCAAATCCAAATCCGGCCGATTTAAACGGATTTAGTTTCGCTCGATCGCGTCTATTTAAACCCCACAACCTCCGCCGTCATTTGCCCCAAAAACCCTAGCAAGAGTGCCGCCAGGCTGCCCGTGCTCGAGCTCGTGCCGCCGCTACTCCGCCGCCGGTAAAGCCGATCTCCGGCCAGCTCCGACCACTCCCCGCCCTTTCTTTTCTTCCCAACATCCCTCTCCTTTCCTTGCGCATCGTGCTGACACGTTGTGCCCCTTTTTACGTCGCTAGGTTGACGAGTTCGTCCACGCCCGCCTCGGACCGCCGCCGTCTCCAACTCCGGCGAGCAATAGAAGACGGAGGAGAGCAAGCCGAAGACCTCCGCCTCGCCACCAAGTTCGCCCCGTCGTCCCGATCATCAAGGTAGAAACCGTGCATCCTCGGAGCCCGTAGATCGCCGAGAACACGCGATGCCGCTCTGTCGCCGCCGTCCGCCGCCGCCCGCCGGAACCCTAACTCCGGCCGGCCACCCCGTTTAGATCTGGACCGTTGGATCTAAATCCAACGGCTGCCTTTTAATTCCTTTACCGAACCGGTACCGGCCAATCAGAGCACGCCCAGTCAGTGCACAGTCAGCGCCACGTCAAGTCCAGTCAGCATCCACGTCAGCCCCATTTTCTGTAATTTCGGCCGAATTGATTTAATTTGGCAGTTTTGCAGAAAAGCCCCTGAACCTTAAAACCATCATATCTTTTCAACCGTTTGGCCAAATTTAACAAATTTTATTTTTTTGAAAACCTTAGGATCTGTAGATTATTTTAGACCTATTAGCTTTCAGTTTTGCCCTAGTTTAAATTATTCAAATTTCAAATGTGTAATTTGAGTAATTTTGGCATAACTTTAGTTTAAAAATAGATTTTTGGGTAAATCCAATTGGATTAGTTTTGTATAGTTGTCCTCTGTCCAGTAAGACCTTTCCCAAAATTTATAAAATGTTTTGAGACCTTGTTTTATTTAAAATTGTGTTATGCCCTTTTTGGGAGTTTGAAAATGATTTTATAATTGTTTTAAATGTTTTTCTTTAGGGAAAATGTTTGGTAATTTAGCCCTCTGTCCAGTATAAACAAATCCCATTTTAGTTGAACCATTTCATCATGAAAATGTTGAAATTGGTTTAAAGCCTTTTAGTGACTGGTGTTGACCTAGTTTGCAATTTGACCATATCCAAATTGTAAACCTTGGACCTTTGACCTACCTAGACCTCATTACAATAATTATTTTTGTATATTGAATTATGTGATGAACCTGGACTATCAACCTTGTTGTTTTATTGTTGTGCTTGTTTTATTGTTTGTTGGGTGGTTATTTATTGTTGTTTGTTTATATTGTTTAGATTGAACGGAGAGATACGACTTACGTTGAAAAGAGTGTGTGAGCAACGACAACCTTCAAAAGGCAAGTGATACTCCAGCATAAATGACCTACTATTTTACTATATTGCATTGTAGACTATTTTTCAGTAGCCTGCATGATAGGCTGTTTTTATTAAAGTTATATGCTATGCAAACCTGTTAGGATAGCCACATGACTAGTTGGCTAGTGACCTATTTAATTTAGTGGAATTGCTTGATGCAAAACTGAATTGTTTTATTGTAGTTGAGTTAAGAAAAAATTCTACTAAATTAATGAACTACCTAGGTGGTATTGGTCCGTATGATGGAGGCGAAGTTGAGTGGCTATTCAGGCCCATGTCCATGGGTGAACCTGAATACGTACACTTGTGAAAGATCACCTAGGGTTTGAGATTTCATGTCACTCCGTGTCTAGTTTACTTCCAGTGCAGCCACTTGGTACTATGGCTCTGCCTTGACTAAGTAAGTTCTAGGAACCTGATTCCGGCAGTTCGCAGCGGATGAATGTCTTGTATGGGTCTGCCAGAGGAACAGGGGACTGTTTCCCAAAGGTCTCGTCTTCATCTTCACCTTTCCTTTTCACTTTAAGAAGGTCAAGGACAGAATGGGTTGATGAAGTCAAGTGGTGAAAGTGTCACAAACTCTCGAGAGTAAATAAAACTAAGATCTTAGCCATGTCCCCGGTTATGGACAATTTGAGTAACTAAGCAAGGTGGTCGACAGAAAAATCTCATTCATTCCAATTTCTAAATTAAAATTTGATGGGAGAACATGGGGGGATTTGAGACACTGGTGCGCCCAGGAATGTCTCCTAAGTTTTGGAAAGAAAGAAATGATTTTTGAAAGTATAGGATAAAATATTGCTTTGTGCAAGAGCCTGTCAACTCCACCAGCCAAATATGCATGTAGATGTTAGAAGTTTGCCTTTATGAGTCCACAAGTATCATTTGCCAGATCCATTCAAATGGTTCTGACCAATTTTTGGCTGCAACGTTTTCACCGTTGCAGGTTCGTCCGACGTTGAGTAAGGAACGCTATAGGTTTCGAGTCTGCAACCAACATGTCTGCCTGTGGCACATGAAGATGATGAGGCTCCATGCTATTATATGTTTTCCGCTGCTGAACTTCGTAACAATGCTAGCCTTTGGCTATGCAATTTGTAATGTTTATTTTTCTGGATCATACGTTGTAATAGAATTTTGACGCAATGTATGATACTTCATCTTAAACTGTGGTGCTAGCTATTTGATCCAGGGACTAGCACAATAACACAGGGATCTTGGCCTATTTTAAAAGGGCAGGGTCGCTTCAATGTTGTGTACTTGTTTGATGCACAGCATGTGAACTGTGTGGTTGTAATGTGCTATGTGCTGCTACCCTAAGTAGTGTGTTATATATTCTGTGATGCCACCCTTATTCTGATGGTATTTATATGTAATAATTAGTTTAAATTTTTGAACCAGGACTACCTTGCCTCTAATTGTTCTGAAGTACAATTCCTTCAGAACGTAGGCAAGTAGTCAACATTTCTATGGGTTTTTCAATGACTTTTTCTTGAAACATGTTCTGAAGATTGTGATTACTGCCACTTAGCCTTAGCATTGTTATTACATTGACTAGGATGCCTCCCGCTGTTCTGAAAAATTATCTATTCAAGAACATTGGCACCTAGTCAACATTTGTTGGTGGATTTTTCTTCTATTTTATATTTTTTTTGATAATGAAAATGATTTAAAAATGTTGGGCCTAAAGTTTCACTTGGGCCTAAAGTTTTTTAGCTGAAATGTTGCTCCCACTATACGATAAAAGAGGAGCTGAAACCGAAGCGGCGCACTCACTCTGCTCCCACTCCCTGTCCCACTCCCTCTTCCTCTCCCTCTCCCTCTCCCTCTCCGTCTCATCTCCCTCTCCGGAGCGAAGGTGAGTTCTTGCTTCTCCTCTTCGTCGACGTGCGCTGGATTTCCCTTCCAGCTCATGGATTTGCAGTTCGTCTTCTTCTGTTCTTCTTCATCTTATCGTGGAACCACTTTGTGATATTGTTGTTATTCTTGGTCTTCTTATTCTTATTCCAATAGATTTACAGACTTCATCTTCTTGCTTCTGTTGTACAACGTGTTGGTGTTGATCTTCTTCTTTTCCTTCTTATTGGTCTTCTTTAGAATCCAAATGGGTATTAGGGTTTTCAGTTGGGGATTTAGATCCATGTTTCTGCATTTTTTTTCTTCTTCGATCTGTACGAATAGGCTTGTTTATAGTCTTGTTAGGGTTAGGGTTGCTGTCGCTCAAAAGGGGAAAATACTAGCATGCTGATTCGGATGGACATAGCCCAAAAGGGGAAAATCCTAGGACTGAATTGAAAAAGGGTAGTTGAGGGTAATCATTTTGGGAGTTCATTTCTGTCATGGTCACATTTTGCTTTGATGTCATGGTCACATGGTACGCATGCATATGCATGGTGCCCTGCCCATACAGATTGAGGACAATGAAGAACAATATTAATGTGCTTGGTTGTAATTTTCTGTCATGTTATTCTTGTGATGCCTTCATATTCTTCAGATTTTGACCAAAGGGTTACTTTCTTAATTGCAGATACAGAATGGGAAGCAATGTCCTCATTGTGATTCCCGACAGCGATGACGAAGATGAGTGCAGGATCTCACAAGAGAAGGCTGCTGTCATGAAGGCGCAGGCTGTGAAGGTGCATGGCACAATGATCAGCAGTGTCCTCATTGTGATTCCCCACAGCGATGATGAAGAGGAGCGCAGGATCTCGAAAGAGAAGGATGCTGTCATGAAGGTTAAGAGGGAGGCTGTTGATGCAGAGGCTGGGAGCTCCAAAAGAGTGGTCGCTGTCATGAAGGAGGAGGCTGTCAAGGATCCTGTCAAGAAGATGAAGAGGGAGGATGATGATGCAGTGGCTGGGAGCTCCAGGAAAGAAGATGGTGCCAGAAAAGTAAGATATCTGTTCTTTGTCTAGTTCCTTATATCTTTGCATGCTCATTGATTGATCTGAGCATGTTAAACTAATTTAACTAAATTTGACTGAACAGATGGGATGGAAGAAAGCAAACAACATCCTTAGTGTTGCTTCTGATGAAGATCTGATGCTAAAGAGAGGTACAACAACTAACAACCAGTGATGATACTTATGTTACTGGTGGCAACAGTGTTTAATTTGCTTGTATGTACATTAACTAACAACCAGACATGAAATTGTTGCATACAGGACCAAAGATTAAAGGCAATCGCCTATTAGATGAACACTGCGTGTTTGGAAACAACATGGAGCTTACAAAGCAACAACTGGGTTATCTTGAAGAAATTGTTGGCGAATGTGCAGGAGAACCATTCAAATTATATGTCTACAGAATGACAAAGTCATCTGTTATTCGAAATAAAGCAAAGATGGTAAGACTATACTTTCAAAATTCTTATTGCATTGTCTTTGCTTTATTGTTTTCTGATTACTAGTATGGGGAAATATGATAGCTACATATGTAATGCAGGAATTTGGCCTTGAGTTCACGCAATCAAGCCTCCAGAGATTCCTTCAGGAACCCATAGACATATGTATTGAATCAACTGAAGTTTCCAAGAAGGCAGTGGTTAGGATGATGTTGGGTAAGAGGACAAGGAAGGGCATGCTGTCACGTGGATGGGCAAAGGCAGCAGAGACTTTGAAGATAGAGGAAGGGCAGATCTATATCTTCGTCTTCGATGAAGATAAGATGAATGGACTCCATCTCCTGCTCATGCGTCTGGGTTAGTTACTTGGAGTACTGGTAAACTATGTGGAGATGCTTTTGCTATGTGGTGTGTGACGAACTGCTATGTGGTATGTGGTATATACCATACTTTTGCTAGATGATGACATGTGGTGGTAAACTATGTGGTGCAGCAGGGTAACTCTGGTGGTAAACTATGTTAAACCATGTCCTACTTTTGCTATATGAAGTATGGATTTGTGTTGTGAAGGTGCTGTACTTCTACCTGTAGATATGGATTTGCTATAAGCATGGTGTTGTGCTTCTACGTGTAGATATGGATTTGCTATAAGCATGGTGTTGTGCTTCTATTTATTTTGTACCAGACTTGAGTTTAGAGGCACTAATCAATAGTGCCTCAAGTGCTTACTATTTGAGGCACTTTTAAGTACCTCAAATGCTTACCATTTGAGGCAGTTTTGATTAGTGCCTCTAAATGATAGTAAATGGAGGCACAAACCAAAAGTGCCTATAATGTTTACTATTTGAGGCACTTTTTAAGTGCCTCAAATAGTAAGCATTTGAGGCAGTTTTGATTAGTGCCTCTAAATGATGGTTATTGGAGGCACTAATCAAAACTGCCTCTAATGGTTACTAATTGAGGCATATAAAAGTGCCTCAAATAGTATTCATTTAGAGGCAGTTTTGATTAGTGCCTCCAAATAAAAACTTTTTGAGGCACTATTTCTAAACTGCCTCAAAAAATAAACATTAGAGGCAGTTTTCAATAGTGCCGGTAAGAAAGTGCCTCTAATTTTAGGACGTGACATAGTGCCGTAAGGATTTTCATAACTGCGCGACAATGTAATGATACCTGTGAAGGATATTTTGATTTTCAAGTTTTTGCATGATAAGAGTTGACACTCGCATGTCTAGTGGACATTGTAAATTTGTAATTTGTGCATAGTATGGACAAACATCATTACAATACATATATAAATTATGGAAGGAGAGAGACAACGACTCGAGGAGCATGAAGATTGAAGCCTTCAAGAGAAGAATCAAGTGAGAGCAACCTATGGAATCATAACACAAACCGTGGTGTCGTGGTGGCTGCGTTGATAAAAGCTGATTTAGATTTGCTTTCTTTGGCCAAAAGAGGACCAGTATAGCTGGCCTCAGTTAGGGTCTTTGTGAGTTTTTTTTCACAGTGCGGTTGTGGAGTGTTTGTTCATTTTTTTACTGTAACGTAATGGGTTTTGTTCACTCTCCTATAATGAAAAAAGCAGAGCTTCTGCTGTTCCCGTCAAAAAATAACGCAAACCGTGACGGTTAGTTCATGCCCATAATAGCCAAGAGAATGTCTTAGTCTCGATACTTAATCTTGGTCTTTGCTACACGTGACATTTTTTGCTTCTAAACTAATTTGTAGATTCTTGTGTCCAAGATGGCACTCACTAGCCACCTATGCCACCCCCTCCTTCAGGTGCACCAAACACTCCGGATGAACCTGGATGTAGTCCATTTACAGGAGCCCGATCATCCCTTGTTGTGGTACTCCAACATCAGGTCAGTGACTCCGGCTAGTTTTATTCAACAATTTGGGTTGGTAAATTCTAGATTCTTTACATCTTTCTTGTCCAACTTTATATCTTGTACAAACACTGAATTTATAAATGTTGGATGTCATTATTTGGTAGTTATACAAAAAATCTGTCTAGCGGATATTGTCGGCGGTATATGCATATGTTGTGGCGATGCTTGACGTGTTATGTCCATTTCTTAACCTGTCATCATGTTATCGGTTTGTATTTTGTACATTCTCTATCATGGACTATCTTATCTATGAGAACTTCTAATGGACTATTCTATGTATGTGTTCTTATGGACTATGGCATGTGTTTGAAAATATGATCGACTACGTGACTCGACTTGATGATCTTTCTGACTTGTATGTTTTTTTGAGAAACACAGTACAACGTAGACGCTCATATACACGCACGCACACTCGCCCCTACGAACATACACACGCACACCCTATCCCTATGAGCACCTCCGAAATACTGGGTCCGGCATATCTTGAGTTTGACGAAGTCACCACGGACGCCTCGCTGTTAACGGGCACGTCACATACCACTGAAAGAACACGTCACATACCACTGAAAAAACATCGCCGGTTAAATCCTGAAATAATTCCAGGTAAATGCGAGCACCCATGCCAAGTCTAGGACTTGAACCTGGGTGGGTTGGTTCCACCACACGGAAACTAACCACCAGAGTTCAGCTCAGTTCGCTTGTGACTTGTATGTTATCCATGATGGACTATGTTGATATCGGCTTGTTATGCTCATTAATCATGTGAGTCATAAGTGCTCTAAAATGCCTATGAATCATGGATATATATCACTATATTTTTTTAATTGTAGGATCGTCGAATAGACAAAAAAATGGTCAATTTCTCAAGTGTATTTTATAGGATAGAGTCGACAAAGCGTCCACAATGTAGCATCCAGTGCCTTCTGGGTGGCCTCACGAGCGTAATAGGTAAAGTCGACAAAGTAACTAGTCTCTGTCTAAGTGTTTTACTTGTTACATTCAACAAATATCCCATGTGACGAACATTAGACGCTTCGACCGGCTGGGCTGTTCCGAGTGCATACTGGCAAAACACTTGGCAAAATGACAACAACTTTGCTGAGTGTAACACGGGTAGACACTCGGGAAAACAATTGAAAATTGGTGACCGCTGCTGTCCGGATCCATCCCGCTTTTCCGAGTGGCGTGGGCGTGACACTCGGCAAACATGCACACTCCATCTAATTGTCGTGTATCCGTTTATTTCACCGAGTTTGATGGTTCGAAGAGTGTCGTTCCGTAGACTCGAAAAATATGTGTATAATAAGCTAAAGAAAATATCCTCGTAAATTGGCGTTTCTCCATTCATCTTTGGGGCTTTATTCGTGATTGGTTGGGTCTTCATGCCCTCAACCCCCATCAATGGTTGGTGCTTTCTATCAAGGAGTGATGGTCTCAAATGACAAGTGGCCCTAACCAAAAAGCGTTAGCTTCTCGGGCCTTGCTTGTTTCTTGGGAAATTTGGAATGAAACAAACTCACAGGTGTTCCAACTCTCATCATCCTTGACAAAATAAAGAAAAATGTAAGCATATGGGTCGTTGCATTGTACTCTTTTCCGTTATCACATTGTACAACCTCCTTAATTAATTAATTGAGGTAAAAAAATTTCTCCCGTTTAAAAAAATGGTAAAGCAAAAACACGGAAACGATTCTCCTCGTTCTCATCCGTGAGTATGCAATGAAATTTTGAAGAAAGCAATACAAAATTTCGACCAGTTTCAAAGTATGGCATTTAAATTATTTTATGAAGACTAATATAGAGTGTGGGAATTAAACTCCGGACATGAGATACTAGTGAGAAGACACACGACAATGCAAGGCGGCTCCTCGTGGGCCCGGTGCGTGGCTCGCGACTGATGCATGTAAAATGCATACATGAACTTTGCATCATATAAGGGTTATATCATTGTTTTATAATGATTTTGGGAAGATTTCACTGTTTTCCTATTTTTCTGGAATTAACCCTGCACTGGCAGAAAACCCTATTTTCTATATTTTGATGTTTCAGGGACCCAAACGACGTCCAAATGACCTGAAAATTTACGAGCATCAGTTTTTGGAAGGAACAAAGCGTAGGAGCGAAGGAAGCGAACAAACGGAGGCCCGAGGGCCTAGTACTATCTTTGGATGCGGATAGTGACAGCATGAAGTGTCCATAGATGTGGAATACGAACTTTAAGGTGTGCTTTTCGTAGCCCTACGCAATTCTCATCCTATTTGATCCACAGAAGAATGATCTCCGAGTAATGTCTACCATGCATGTGTTTTTGTGGAACTATTATGTGTTTAATTATGTTAATGATGTTGAGAGTAGTCACTAGTGAAAGTATGAAGCCTAGGCCTTGTTTCCAAGCATTGATACACCGTTTTTAGTCACTTGTTTGCTTGCTGCCATTTTTATTACAGAATTACAAAATCACCTTTTACCATCCATATCACTTGCATTTTACCATCTCTTCGCCGAACTAGTGCACCTATACAACTGACAATT
This sequence comes from Puccinellia tenuiflora, assembly GCA_012064385.1. Taxonomy (NCBI): domain Eukaryota; kingdom Viridiplantae; phylum Streptophyta; class Magnoliopsida; order Poales; family Poaceae; genus Puccinellia; species Puccinellia tenuiflora. The sequence goes on along the minus strand of QRDG01001689.1, from coordinate 1,274,018 downwards.
GTATTAGGTGTGTTGGGGACACAAGAGACTTCTTGTATCTTAATTGCAGGGTTGCTTGAGATGGATATGTTTGACCTCTACCTCCCGTGGATTCGATAAACCTTGGGTTACTCACTTAAGGAAAATTTGCCGTTGTACTACAAACCTCTGCGCTTGGAGGCCCAACAGGTCTACAAGAATAGAAGCGTGTAGTAGACATCAAGCTAATTTCTGGCGCCGTTGCCAGGGAGGTGAGCGCTTGAAGGTATCTTCTTTAGATTCTGCAGTTATATCTTTTTGTTTCCTGTTTTTATTTCACTAGTTTGGCTTATGGAACGTTGTTCTTTGAATTTGCTTTTTGAGAGTGACCTCTCCACCACTCCCATGGTGGATAAGGTTACTCCACATACTGAATGTATTCCTTTCAAGATACCGATGGGGATAATTGATCGTGTTATGAGCAATTGCTATGCAGGAGATGGAGCTATACATCCTAGTTATCATCTGCTTTATATCAAAGAGTTATGTGAGTTGTTTGAGATTGCAGGTGTATCAAGAGAGGTAATCATGAGGAAATTATTTTCCTTATCACTTAAGGAGAAAGCATTGGAGTGGTATAGGCTGCTAGACAATTCTCACTTGTTGGATTGGAAGGAGCTTATGTCTCTCTTTTATTCTAAATTTTACCCTCTTCATGAAATTCATCGAGATGGAAATTATATCTACAATTTTTGGCCACATGACGGAGAGAGCATTGCTCAAGCCTGGGGGAGATTGAAATCATTAATGCTTAAATGTCCTAACCATGATCTTTCCAAGGATATTATTGTTAACAATTTTTATGCAAGGCTATCTCATCATGACAAGGAAATATTTGATGCTTCTTCTATTGGTTCTTTTACAAGTAAGAAGATTGATGCTAAATGGGATCTTATTGAAAAGATTCAACAAAACATTGAAGATTGGGAGATCGACAAAGGTAAAGAGTCAGGTATAAATTATGAGTATGATTGCATTAAGTCTTTTGTTGAAACTGATAGTTTTAATAAGCTTAGTGCTAAGTTTGGACTTGACTCTCATATAGTTGTTGATATCTATAAATCTTTTGCTTCTCATATTAATATTCCTAAAGAGAAATGGTCTAAGCACCATGAACCTTTCAAAGAGATTTGCAAACAAAATGAAATTGTTAATGATGATTGCAATATACATGATCCAATCTCTACAAATAATGTTCCATATAAGCATGTTAATTTTTGTGGAGTGCATAGACCTTGTGAAAGCACTCGGGTTGAAGAAGATAAATATTGTAAGAAACATAAGCATGAAAGAACTAGCAAATGGCTTAAGGATTTATATAAATTTTCTAGAGAATTAAATGACCTCTATCCTTTTATGTGTGAACTTTGCAATGAAGAAGGTCATTTTAATTTCCTATGCTCGTACTTTAATGATAGAATTATTAGCCAGTTTTGTGATAACATGATCACCTCTAGTCTTTATGATGAACTTAATTTATTTTTGGGGTGTGAAGAGTTGTCAGAAAAACTTCTTGGTTAGATAGTAGTACTTTTGGGAAAAATAGCATTCTCAAGGGAGCTTATCATTATTGTGTTGTGAATTGTCATGACAATGCTTACATTGCAAAAATTGGAAAGAATATCACTTCACCAAAGTATAAAAGGACATATGTTTCTTATGTTGCCAATAATGAAAGGGAGAGATTCTCCCAAGTTTCTCCTGTCTTTTCTAATAATGAATCAGATTATGTGGAGAAGCTTCCTTTCCAACCACTCCCTCCTAAGGTGGTGAAGAAGAAGAAGAAGAGAGGGAGGAGTAAAAATAAAGAGGAAACAGTATCATCTCCTAAGCATATTTCTCCCATCATGGTTGTTCCTAATGAGCATGAATAAAAAATTATTGAAGATTATCCACTTAATTGTATTCATTATTATCTTGATGTTAAGTCTATAGGCACTATTGAAGAAGATTATGTTATGCCTGTTACTTATTGTGATGATCATGATTGGGAAAATAATACTACTTATGATCTTGAAAATCTTTTTGGCACCAATTTTTAAAATGATGATATTGATAATTGTTATACTGTTGGGAATATTCATGTTTCTTCTAATCATAATGTGGAAAACCCCAAGCTTGGGGATGATGGGTTTGAAAATACTTTTGGTATTGGAAGTCATGATGATTTGATTAAAAAAATATATGCTTGGAAAGATGACTATCCCCTTACTTATGATGATATTATTCCTCCAATTTTTGATGATTATTGTGATGATAACTATGCCATAAAGAATGATTTTAATCATCCCTACGAGACTCGTCATAATTATTACCCTCCTACTGAACATCATCTCTCTAATACACAATTAGTCTATCATGTCCAAGTTCTATATGATAGTCCTACTCTCAATGCTACTAATAATAAAGATTTTACTTATGTGGAGAGTAATAATAATACTTTTATGCATATGAATCATGAGAAAAATGCTTTATGTGATGGTTATGTTATTGAGTTTTCTTATGATTCTACTGAAAGTTATTATGAGAGAGGGAAGTGTGGTTATATAAATTTTCATCTTATGAAGTTTCCCCTCTTTATGTTGAAGGTTTTAATGTTGCACTTGCTTTGTCTTCCTATGCTTAATGCTTTATGCTCCAATGATTTATTTTCTTACAAGATGCCTATGCATAGGAAGAGAGTTAGACTTAAATGTGTTTGATATTTTCTTCATGATGCTCTCTTTTGCGTTCCAACTCTTATTCTTATGAGAGCATCATTAAAATTATCATGCCTAGCTAAAAGGCTTAAAAGAAAAGCGCTTGTTGGGAGACAACCCATCTTTTACTTTCAGTTTTTTTTATTGAGTCATGAAGTTGTTGCCTCTGTAGCAACTTCATTGTATCTTTTTGTTTTGGTTTTTTGTGCCAAATTTAGCCTCTAATGCATTGAGAGTGCGAGGTGTTGTTTTGCTGTCCAGAAACAGATTTCTGTCCTTCACTGTTCGAAAATCTAGGAAATCCCTGAATTTTATCTTTTTTCTGAAATTTTTAGACAGCAAGCCTGATACTTTTAGCTATCTTTCGTTAGTTTTGACGTTTCTGATTTGAGCTACAGAAGTTCCTCGAACAATTCGATCTTTACAGACTGTTCAGTTTTTACAGATTCTGCTTTTATTTGTATTCGTCTCTTTACTATNTAGTAAACAGTAGCTAATGCCCAATGAATTTGTTTGCAATTTGTCATGAGTTGAACACATGTGCATTTTAATTTATGAGCACTAACCCTCTAATCAAATTATGAGAAGTTTTGTGTGAAGGGAGTTTTTAAGTTCCAAAGGAGAGGAATATGAAGAAATCGAGGATGGATCAGAGCTCAAGCTTGGGGATGCCCCCATGGCACCCCCTCTAAATATCAAGAACCATAAGAGTCAAAGCTTGGGGATGCCCAACAAGTTTTGTGTGAAGGGAGTTTTTAAGTTCCAAAGGAGAGGAATATGAAGAAATCGAGGATGGATCAGAGCTCAAGCTTGGGATGCCCCCATGGCATCCCCTTATCTTCATCGACTATCATAAGGTCGTCTTTGTTGAACTTCATTTTTATCACTTTACATATTATGTGCTATGCTTGGAGCGTCTTTTTACTTTCAGTTTTGTTTGTTTGTTTGCTGGTCATATACTTGTTGGATCCTTGCTTTGTTTTTGTGGGAGAGAGACACGCTCCGCTTTTTCGTTTGAATACTCCTTTGCTTCGCTTATATCTTGTTGAGTATTCTTAGCTACTATTTGTTTGCTAGTAAGCTCTCGCTTTTAGGTTTTATCTTGTTTAGAGCTGCTAGTTGTTGATGTTAAACTCTCTTGTTCTTCACTTATATTTGTTAGAGAGTTGCTATGGTTGCTTGGTTAATGTGTTAGAACAGTGAAATGATATTCATGTGATATTGGAATGAAATGAAATCCTGCATATATAGTCTTGTAGATCATAGTGTGGATACTTGATACTTCTCAATTGTTTTGAGATATTAAGATGAATGCTTAAACTTGCTGGTTATTTGAGTGGAATTGATTAGTAAAGAAATACTGTTGAAAACTTGAAACTGTGTGGTGTTTCATAGTCGTTAATTCTTTAAGCTAATCTTTCCATCAAAAGAATTGTTTGGTTAACGTTGGAGACGGTGTGGAGCTTTTATGGTTATGATGGATAAATGTCTTATGCTACTCTGTTACCGGTTAATTTTAGATGTTTGCTTCAAATACCTTCTTTGCTAAGCCAAAAAATTCGTACTGAGTGTATGGTTCACTCGTGCATCCAAATCCCAAAGCCAAACTATCTTGCCAGCTGAGTCCACCATATCTACCTATGCATGGTATTTCCTGCCATTCCAAGTAAATTTGTCATGTGCTATCTTTAAAAATTCAAAATACTCCTTTTTGTGCCTCTGTTTTTAAGCTCATGAGGGAGCAGTAGAGAGCTAGATATAACTTGTGACGAGCAAGATCATTTCCCCCCTTTCACCCGGTGTCGATGGATTGCGTCTTAACTTTTATCAACCCAAGAGCAGCTTAAGCAAAATATAAATATAACTCACCATTCTCCTCCGCGCAATGCAAATCTGAGAAATCAGCTCAAACATTGGACAGTGGTGAAACCAAGGAGAAAGAAGAGCGTACTCGCTCCTCTAAAAACCAGCTGCTCTCACAAGTCTAAAAGCCTTGCTTGTTATGGGGGACTAGATAGCTTTTCTGTTGTGAAGTCGTTGACGAAAGCATGCATGTCTCAAAATTGTTTTACTTCTGTTTCATAAAAAAAGCTCTAGCACATGACTAATCTCTGCTTCCCTCTGCGAAGGGCCTTTCTTTTACTTTTAATGTTGAGTCAGTTTTCCTCTTCCTTCTATCTCCACCAAAGCAAACATCTAGCATTGACCCTGTGTATCATTGATCATATTGCATTGTTAGATTAAACATGAATCTTTATATTGACTTTACCGTTGGAAGTTGAAGCTTTTGCTAAAACTTACATCTTCTTTGTTTTGATTCTCAAACACTTTTTTCATGTAATTATTGCCTTTGAGAATTAATCAAGTATGTGGATCACATTGCTTTCATGTCTTTAACGTATTATTTATGAAAGGTTTTGCTTGAATGATTCAACTTGGTTATTCATTGCTTTCTTGCTATCAACTATAGACAATTGTTTTGTATCACTTCATTCACATCCTATGCTTTACATTACTATCTTGATCACGATTGTGTTGGTTGCATGTGTCGGGGATATCATACCCGGATACCCCGAAGACAGCGACAAGGCAACCTCCACCAGGCTTCCTAGGTCACCAGCCCGCTGCCTATATAAAGCAGGGCAGCAGGCTGGTTTCCCACAGAGGAGGGAGCCCTAGGGTTTGGCATCCCTCCCGATCTGGATCTGAAAAAATCTGCCTCTCCTCTCTCCCTCACCAACCACCAAGAACACCTCCATAACCGTAGCTCGAAGCAGCATCAATCCGTGGCCATGGGCACGGCAGAGGCCGTCCGAGGCTGGGAATCGAACCACGACTCCATCCACGCCAAGATCATAGAAGGGAATCGAGCCAGGACCGTCAAGAGCTTCTTCCCCGCACGAGCTCGCCGTCCTCGTCACCCTGCCTCTGCTCCTGCGCCCGGGTCTCCTCCGCGTCCGCGCGTCCCAGGACTCGCCCGACGTCCGACCTCCTCGAGCTCCACCACGCACTCGTCCTTACCAGCACGTGAAACAGCAGCAGCAGGAGCGGATCGCCACCATCTCCTGCACGTCACGCCCGTGCGTCCCTGCGGCCGTGACTCTCCTCTGTGCCGCCGTGCCGGCTTCTCCGGCCGGCCTCTCCTCCCGCCAGACCCGGCTCTGGCCGCCTCCGCGCTCGCCTCCCGCGTGCGCCCCCCATCACCCCGCCTCCGCAGGCTGCCCCCGCCGCCGGCTTCGGCTCCGGCCGACCTCGCCCCGGCCGCCTCCGCCCCGCCTCGCCGGCTTCGGCTCCGGCCGACCTTGCCCCGGCCGCCTCCGCCCCGCCTCGCCGGCTTCGGCTCCAGTCGACCCAGCCCCGACCGCCTCCGCCCCGCCCCGCCTGCAGCTCCCCCGACCCGGCTCCGGCCGCCTCCACCCTGCCCTGCGCAGGCCGGCTGCGCCGTGGCTGTTCCCAGCTCCCCTGTCGGGGCTGGTTGCCCAGTCCGGCATCAGAAGAAGAAAAGAAAAATGGGAACGGGCCGGCTGGAGAGGAGAAGAAAAGAAAAATAAGGAGAGGAGCCGTCCGGGCCGAAAAAAAAAGGGAGCTTGCCAGCCTGGTTGCCTCTGCCCGTTCAGCCGGCAGGGCCGACTCCAACTCCACACGGCTGCCAGGCCAATTGCGAGCAAGCCGGCTGGCCTAGCCTATTCGGTTTTCAGACTGCAACACCTCTGCTTCGACTACAGCAAACATCGAACGTAAGTATCGTGACATATATTCCCGCACCGCGCGCACCAAAGCGGGTAGTCCCGAGAAGCACTCGGGGGCTGCCTCCGCCTTTTTCCCAAATCTTTGCTTCTCGTTTCCGGCTCTGCCCACACTCTTTTTTCCGTAGACGGCTAAGTAGTATGCATGATCCCGCATGACGGTGAAGTGCACATGAAAGACGTCAGGGGAGGAAATGGCTTGGACATTTTGGACGCACTCTTCTTCGCTAGCCCAAGCGCTTTTTCCCGAGATCGGCTAAATAGTGTGCATGATCCCGCATGGACGGTGAAGTGCACATGAAAGACATCAAAGGAGGAAACAACTTGGACGACCCGATCGTCTTCTCTTTTAAATGTTGGTTCGCTCGAACCCAATCCCCAAAGTCTAAGTAGTGTGCATGATCCCGCATGGCCAACTCTTCGCATCCGGCTGCAGTATCGCCAGTCGACCAGCCGGCAAGAGCACAAGCCGGGACGGTGAAGTGCACACGAACGATCTGAAGGGCTCGGACCAAAGCGAGTTGGCATAAAAATCCACAAAAGCTCCAATCACCGTATAATTTATATACCGAGATCTGTGCCTAACATTGTTTCTTGCATGACTATTCTTGGGTAAACCTGCCGAGGCCCTCCCGCCGGAGCTGCAGGACCTCGACAGCTTCGGGGGCTAGTGGATCCCCAGGCCGGCTGCTCCTTCGGCTGGCTCCGCTTACAACCGGCTGCCGCTCAGTCAGGATGACATTTGGCTCCCTCCGTGGGGCCGACTCGGGGGCTCGACACCGCCATCGCCCTCCTTGCGAAACTCGGGGGCTCGACATCGCCATCGCCCTTCTCGCGAAACTCGGGGGCTCGACATCATCATCGCCCTCCTCGCAAAACTCGGGGGCTCGGCATCGCCATCGCCCTCTTCGCGACACTCGGGGGCTCGACATCGCTCCTGCCCAGCAGTTTTGCAGCCGGCTCCACGGTCTGCAGGATGCAGACTGCGTCCGGCTCCAGACTGCGTCCGGCTGCAGACTCCGTCCGGCTGCAGACTCTGTTCGGCTGCAGACTCCGTTCGTCCGGCTGTAGGCTTCATCCGACTGCAGACTTCGTCCGGCTGCAGACTTCATCCGACTGCAGGCTTCGTCCGGCTGCAGACTTTGTCCGACTGCAGGCTTCGTCCGACTGCAGACTTCGTCCGGCTGCAGACTTCGTCCGGCTGCAGGCTTCAACTCCAGTTTCAGCCGGCTCCAGCTCCGACTTCAGCATTTCATCCACAACAATCAAGACAAGGGGAAGCTCGTGAAGCCTTCCCAGCAAGCAGCAAAGCCTCCACGAGCTCGGGGGCTAGTGTCGGGGATATCATACCCGGATACCCCGAAGACAGCGACAAGGCAACCTCCACCAGGCTTCCTAGGTCACCAGCCCGCTGCCTATATAAAGCAGGGCAGCAGGCTGGTTTCCCACAGAGGAGGGAGCCCTAGGGTTTGAATCCCCAGAGATAGACTTGCAACCCTGTAACTTCTTGTAACCCAAAACCCTAGCCCGTTGCCTATATAAGGCGGGCTAGAGCCTCCTGCGCGAGGCAAGCGACATGAGAGGGGAGAAAAGCACTAGACAGAGAAGAAGAGTAGAAGATCATCTTCGACCTCCAGCCGGCTTGGACTTCCAGCCGGCTGCCACCCGAAACAGCTCCAGGAGCATCAATTGTAGTCCAATTCTGTGATCAAGCAATAAGAAACAAGAAGAAGCAGGATGTAGGGGTGTTACCTCACCACGAGGGCCCCGAACCTGGGTACATCGCGTGTGCTCGCGTGCTTGCTACCCAATCCCGCGCGAGCGCCATCGTTGCCTTGCTCCACAAACTTTTCCATCTTCGATGGATATGTCGTTGATGCCACCACGACAGCATGTCTCATCAAAAATTATTTTGTTCTCACTTACCTACTCGAGCACGAGTAGGAGTTAAGCTTGGGGATGCTGATACGTGTCAAACGTATCTATAATTTTTGAGTGATCCATGCTAGTTTTGTGACATTGTCACATGTTTCTACTATCATTTTATATCAATTTTATGATTTATTTGGGTTAACCTATTAATAGTTGCAAAAGTGCACAATGTTCTTGTTTTACACTTTAATGTGTAGGAATCGCTTGGAAATTGGCAAAAACGCAAAAGGAAACCTTGTTGGAGTCGAATTGGACTTTCCTGAAATCTGTCCCTTCTAACAGATTTCAGAGATTGTCAGTTTGAGACCTGAAGACGACGTCAACTGAAGTTTTCACATCGGACATAGTTGTGGGAAATTTCCATAGCTTTCATTTAAGCCCAATAACAGCCCAATCAGAGTCCGTACGGCCGAGATATCCCCGTTTTACTGAAGCCTAAAAATCTGATGACGGAAATTCGGGAAAGTATATAAAGAGAGGAAACCTAGGTCATCAAGCCCCCACGAATTTTCCTCATCCTAGGAAGCCGCCTAGGGCCAGAGGACCTCCTCCATACCAGCACCATCTCCAATCTTGAAGGGGGGCTAAGGGCCGCCGCCGGCGGCCATCGTCACCACCGGGCTGCTGCCGTCGCCGCCGCCGTCGGGCGGCGCCGCCATCGCCAGGCTGCTGCGCCATCGCCGGGCAGCAGCCACCGCCGGGCGCCACCGCCGCCGGGCTGCCGCCTCATCTCCGGGCTGGTGCCCCCAAAGGCCGCTGCCGTTGCCGTGGCCGCCGTCGGCCACCATGTCCCCTCCGGGCTGCACCTCTCCATCAAGCTCCTACTCTCCATGGCCATGCGTGAGTAGTCTCCACCGGGACTGAGGCTTATACAAGTAGCTATGTGGTTATCTCTCTCTCCCATGATGTGATCTTCGTTGTGATCATGAGTTTTGTTAGTATAGTTGAATACATGATGTTTCCCTATATGTAATGGATATGATGTTGCTCAAGTGGTGTTATTTAGTACAATTTCCGGAGTCACCGTTGTGATCACGGTATCTCGGTGACAGTGTGGGTGCCGTGTGTGACTCTATGGATAATAGATTGGAAGGATCTTCATCATGAGTTTGTTCTTTATTGTTGGATTGAATAGATCATGAGGTTTCTTGATGCTTGTGTTATTGAAGAAAGAGACTATTCAAGAAATAGGTTGTGGTATTTATTAGTACTATCTTTGGATGCGGATAGTGACAGCATGAAGTGTCCATAGATGTGGAATACGAACTTTAAGGTGTGTTTTTCGTAGCCCTACGCAATTCTCATCCTATTTGATCCACAAAAAAATGATCTCCGAGTAACGTCTACCATGCATGTGTTTTTGTGGGAACTATCATGTGTTTAAATATGTTAATGAGGTTGAGAGTAGTCACTAGTGAAAAGTTGAAGCCTAGGCCTTGTTTCCAAGCATTGATACACCGTTTTTAGTCACTTTTGTCACTTGTTTGCTTGCTGCCATTTTTATTACAGAATTACAAAATCACCTTTTACCATCCATATCACATGCATTTTACCATCTCTTCACCGAACTAGTGCACCTATACAACTGACAATTGTATTAGGTGTGTTGGGGACACAAGAGACTTCTTGTATCTTAATTGCAGGGTTGCTTGAGAGGGATATCTTTGACCTCTACCTCCTGTGGATTCGATAAACCTTGGGTTACTCACTTGAGGGAAATTTACCGCTGTCTTACAAATCTCTACGCTTGGAGGCCCAACAAGTCTACAAGAATAGAAGTGTGTCGTAGACATCAGTCGCCAACCCTAGATCGGGAGGGTTCTGAAGCTCTTCCCGGCACCCTGCCGGAGGGGGGAATCATCACTGAAGGCATCTACACCACCATGCCTGCCTCCGGAGTGATGCGTGAGTAGTCCACCACGGGACTACGGGTCCATGGCAGTAGTTATATGGTTGTCTCTCCTCCTTGTACTCTATTGTTTAGATCTTGTGAGATGCCTATCATGATCAAGATCATATTATCTGTAACTGCTACATGATGTGTTTGCATGGATCCGATGAATTGTGGAAATCATTACTCTTGTTCATCTATGTGTTATGTTTTATCTATGATCTTGCATGCTCTCCGATGCTAGTGGATGCTTTGGCCACGTAATTGTTAGTGTCTTCAGAGAGGGTATTTATGCTAGATAGTGAGTTCATGCCTTTGTGTGCTGAGTGCGATTGACAGAAACGCTTATGCTCATGAATGTGTTGTTGCCACTAGGGAGAAAACAAAGGTGTTATTTCCTTGTGTTATTTACATTGATTACATTATGCACTTTTCTTATTGCAATGATCTATTACTTGCAACTTAATACTTCTGGGTGACATGCTGGATAGCGATCCCGGGGTGGATTATTAGTCATAGACGTAGTTTGATAACGGTCTATGTATTTTGACGTAATGCCCATATTGGATGAAGCGGTGAACTATATTGTTTTATGATAGCATTGTCGTGCGCCCACAATTCTGTCAATTGCCATGCTGTAATTTGTTTACCCATCATGTGTATCTTTTGGAGAGACACCACTAATGATTCGTGGACCCAGGTCCTATTTTCCTACACTGTTTACAACCGTTTTAATAGCTTTCAATCATCATTCGCTCGCTGGTCATATTTCACTCTCGTCATATTTTACATCTGCATATTTAATTCTTTGTGTTCAGCAAGCCGGAGAGATTGACAACCTCTCTGTTTCGTTGGGGCAAAATAGTTTGTTTGTGATTGTGTGCAGGTCCACGTCAACACGCCAAGCAACAGCTCTTTCTTTGGCGTCGTTGATACGTAGCAAGCCTTCGTCAAGTCCTACTAGTTCGATAACCTTGGTTTTATAATCAATGGAAACTGCCGCTTTGTTGCATCATACCTTCCTCTTGGGGTTCCCCAGCGAACGTGTGTTCCACGTCATCAAGGGGCAGGGGTGGGTCCCACCTGTGGGTGGCCCCTTGGCTGCGGGCTATGGCCGCCCCTGGCCCCTGGGTGGCCCCCTAGGTCACCCTCTGGTCTGTGGCTTCGTCTTGACGTAAAAATTATTCCCGTAAATTTTCGTCCAATTCCGAGGAATTTTCCTGAAGAGGATTTTCTGAAATACAAAATAGTAGAAAAACAGAACTGACACTCGGCATCTTGTCAATAAGTTAGTCCAAGAAAATGCCTGAAAATGATGTAATAAGATAGTAGAAACCTGTAACATTGGTATAAAACAAGCATAGAACAATAAAATTATGGATACGTTTCACACGTATCATTCATTAAACTAAAGTTGCAGGTTTTTCAAAATCCATCAACTTAAGAATCTCAGCCAATTGAGATTTAGAAAACCGTAAAAACTATTTTATTTGTGAAAGAATTTAAAAAAAAAGGAAACTAGTCACACCAACCCATAGACACAAAAATGGCAAGATAATCGTGCCAAATGAGAGTTTGTGGCACGTGAAACTAACTTGAGGTTCTTTTTTCGAAGGCATAATGGTAGTTTGTTTTCTTCATGGCTAAGTTTGAACTATTTATGAACATCACTTATAATTTCCCCCGCAAAGAAATACAACTCCATTATATTTCAAATTGATAGATTTGAAAGGGGATAGGCTTGAGTGGATTTAACATGTCAAGTTAGTGGTCTAAACTTTCAAACTACATAGGAATCACTGAAAAAGTTCGACCTCAACGTAGGCCCGTTCATGCACGATGTTATTGTGAGACACTTGTTGGTGATGACCCACAAGTGTAGGGATCTATCATACTTTTTTCGATAAGTAAGAGTGTCGAACCCAATGAGGAGCAGAAGGTGTTGACAAGTGAATTTCAGCAAGGTTTCACTGCAAGAACTAAAAGAAAAATATTTATGGGTTTCTGTTATAAAAGAGCAGATAAATACCAAGTAAATAAAAGGTAGCAACAATTGTTGCTGTAAGTGGACCAATCCTTTTTAGCACAAGGACAAGCCGGTGGTGTTACTTATTATGATTAAAATGTTGCAGAGGACACACAGAAAATTTTGCCAAGTTACTTTCATCACACGCCGCTGATTAATCTTCATTATTTTGATAAGTGTTGTGTGGGTGAACCTACGCTAATGCACCGTCCTTACTTGGACTAATGCACACTTGTGATTAAACCTATTGCAATCATCCACAACTACAAGAAAGTAATTAAGATAAAATCTAACCACAGCTTTAAACTCTGAGATCCTACACTCCCTAGTGCACTAGTTTGCAAATTAGGGTTCAGGTTTCTGTCACACCGGCAACCCTATCATAAGCAAACTAAATACACCATGCATTCACCTAGGCCCTTAAAGGTGAAGTATCATATAGTCGACGTTCACACGATACCACTAGAAGAATAACACCACAACATAAATTATCGAACCATCAAATATTAATCAACATAGTGCAATTACTAGCAACTAGGATTTCCCCATGTTCTTAAAAACTAAGCAAACTACTCACATGAAATCGTATGGATCATGATCAGAGGTGATATAAATAAGGGTAAAAATCTGGTCATAACAAGAATTCACCAATAAAACTCACTAGCATCAACTACAACGAAGTAATCAACACCGGTAAAGTGATCCCGATGAATATAATCGAGTTACAACACTAAAATTTATAGCGGGATGAGATGGAGTGACGGCGGTGAAGGTGATGTTGGTGGAGATGGTGTTGATGATGATTCCGATGGTGCCCGACGAGGTGACGATGACGATGGCGATGATTTCCCCCTCCGAGAGGGAATTTCCCCGGCAGATTTCTGCCTGCCGGAGACCTTTTTCTCTCTGTCAGTTTCTGCTCCATAGCGGCGACGGAAAAATAATTGGAGTTCCGCCCGATCATTTTTAGGTCAGGAGGAAGAAGTACGCCAAAGGGGAGCCGGAGAGAAGCCACAGGGGCCAGGGGCGGGCCCCTCACACGGCCCAGGGGGACCCGCGGCCCCAGGCCGCCGCTGCTCCCTGGGTGCCCCCTCCGGTCCATCTTTTGGCTACTTCGCTTATTTTCATAAATAATGACTTCGTGAATTTTCTGGAATTTTTGGATATCCGGAAGCAGGGTGTTTTGACAGGTGCTTTTTCCAGCTGAATCCTGACTCCGACAATTAAATCCCGGAAACTGTAAAACATGCAAATTAAGATAAAATAACGTAAGTAAAGTGCTCTAATAGAAAATATATCACTGAATAAGAACAAATTATAATATAAAATAGTGATGCAAAATGGACGCATCAATCGGCTTCTCTTTCTCTCAGGCCCCATTTCTCTCCGTTTTCCACTTGTCGCAAGGAGAAGTATAGTGAGAATGCTGATGGAAGAGAACGAGGGACGACAAAGAAGTGTAGGTGAACTAAACTTTTTGACTTTTTTAGAGAAATTAACTATCGTGTTTGATGATTTTTTTCATAATCACAAAATAATATACATGTACTTCATAGTACTTCGCTTTATTAATGCATTTGTAAGGTTCAGGTTTCTAGCATGCTTTGTAGTATACTCGTACTTCGTGATACTTCGGTTGGTGTAATTTGTTTTCTAGTATACGTGTACTGGGGGTGGAGATTTGGCTCCCGGGAGCATATGCTCCCGGTTTTTAAAATACATTTTATTTTTTTTAACTTTAAAAAATTCGGACAAAAATTCCATGCATGCGTCTCGACATTATATATGTTCGCGAAGTCGTTTTAAGGAAAACGAACATTTCTTGTGCCGTGTGTAAAAAAGACAAATTTTGATGGTAACAAAAGGCTTTTCACAAGACTTTTTTTTTTTTACACAGGTAACAAAAAATATCATTTTTTTACGAAACTTCTTGTGCGCACATAGAACATCGAGATATACGTACCATATTTTTGTTCATAATTTTTTTGTATTTCCAAAATGTTTTTCCGAGTGATGGGAGCATATGCTCCCAAGTTCCGAAATGAATTTTCGACGTGTACTTTGTACTTCAGCTTTTTGTATAGTTGTAAGTTCTAATAGTTCCGTTCTAGGTATATTTGTACTTTGTATATGTCATGTAAGAAAATTGTAAATGTATCACTCGGGCGTTTTGGTGCCCGGGCTCATATGCTCCCGGTTACTGTTCCGATTTTTTTAAAATATGAAAATATTTAGAAAAATTCTGCAAAAAATTGGGCATGAACATATTCAAGTACTCAACAGTCTTGTAAAGTTTCGACAGAAAATATCAATTTTTGCGCCCTGTGCAAAAAAGACAAATCTGTCTTTTTGAATAGTGGATTGTTCACCTATTTTGTCTGTCAGATATTTGTCTTTTTTGCACAGGTCGCAAAATTTAATATTTTTTGTCGAAAATTTACACAAGTATTGAATACATGAATATGTTTCCACACAATTTTTTCCAGATTTTTCTGAAGCATTTTTAAAATTCAAAAAAATCGCAAATGCACCCGGGAGCATATGAGCCCGGGAGCCGGAGTGGATTTCCGTAAATGTATATACTATATACTTCGTAGTACTTCGGTACTGAGTATATTTGTACTCCGTCTATTCCATAATGTAAGCCTTTTTAGCAAGCTAGTTATATTGTGGAACGGAGGTAGTACTTTGTACTTTGTATCTTCTCCAATACGTAGTATCGGAAGAAATGAAGCTCCCTGGTTGATCCACGGTTTCCTTCCCTGTGCAGCCCGCTTGCAGCCTGGTGGCGTTGAACTGGCAAGTTTAGCTGCGTGTCGTCGCCTCGCGCTACACGTCTAGGTCGGTAGAATAATCTATCAGTTTATCACGTGAGAATTCTTTTCATGCTGGTTAGATGAGGTTGTTATGGTACGTGAGTATATTAATGATCTAAAAGCTACTCGTGTATGTAGCTTTGTAAGCTGAATGAAAACCGTAATGTATGAGCGCGCACTATTTTTTATTTTAATTTATATTTAGCTGATATGTGAAATAAAATAATTTGTTTAGACGCGGATTCTCTGACTTTGTCTATCTACCTTTTTTCTGATTTTGAGGAACCGGCTAGTGGGGTCCACCTGATGCGGGACCCACCTATCAATGACCCAAAGTCATCCTAGCCTAGGTCATAGAATCTCATCTGGGATCTTTGCTCTTTGTGTTTGGATGGAAAAGCAAATATTGTTTTTCAAACAAATTTGACAGGTATGTCCACTTTAGTCGCTAACTTTAAAAGTATGGCGCCGGGTCACTGACTTGAGAAATTGTGTATGCATTGATTAATGCAGAGACGGGGCTTTCCCTTTTTCAAAAATACATCAGCAAAGACTAAAGAGGTATTACTCGCAATTTTCTCTTTGGGCTTTCTTCATGTCGGTTTGTACGTCCCTCGCGGCGATGTGGTTTCAATGATGGAGGCGGCAGTGAGGATGCGTCTTCGTGGCAGGTTTGATAGTTCAGGCCGTTGGTACTGTCGATCAGTTGCGGAGCTCTTTGAGGGCAAAACCGGGCCATGGCCCACCCAACCCAGGAGCAAATTTTGGTAATACCTATAGTACTTTGTGTAAAGCCCACTACGGTCCTAACCTGACCCAGCAGGACAAAATACCCGTCAATACGAGCAGTCAAAATCCCAGCCGCCCACGCGCAGGCCCCAACTCTAAGAGCAACTCCAGCCGTTCCCCCAGGAGCTCCCCCAGGAGCACTTTTTACCACTTTTTATACGCCGGCGGATGAAAATCTTTCCAGCCGTGCCCCCACGATCCCAATTTTCGCCGGATTAGTCAAAAAAATACGCCGGGGAACCCACGCCGAACCAAGCCTGCTGGGTTTGCCCTAGGGGCGCCGGCGAATGAAAAGGCCAATCGCAGCTCCCCACGCGTCCAACTGCCTGGTCCGCCGGGGGAATCTTTTGCATGCAACCCTCTCTCTCCTCTTTTATTTTATCTCCCCACCCTCTCTCTCCTCCTCTCCCCTCCTCCACCAACCACCCCCGCACCTATGCCGGCGCCTGGGTTGCATGCAAAATCGTTGACACCTCTTCTTGGGTGGGGACACGGCTGGAAAACAGGCTGCCCCCAGGGCTCAAATCTCCGCCGGCGTCACCCCAAGCGGCTGATTTTGCGCCGGCAAAACGCCCTGGGGGGCACCAACGGCTGGGGTTGCTCTAAGCGCCAGGCTGCAAGCTGCAGGGCCGATGGCGGTGATCCGCATAGCCGGCAAACTCTGGCCTTGCTGCAGGCTGCAGGGACGACGGCGGCGATCTGCTCCATTCGCCCCAATTTTCCCCAAGCGAAGGGCACACCAGAGGAGGTGCATCGTTGCATCTAAATTCTCTCTCATTTCCAAGTTCTCTATATGCTATATCAGATAATTTAATTAGTTGTTGTGCACAAATTGCAATTTAGGACCATGAGCAAGCCAAATCAGAGAAGAATTATTTTTATTTTCAAAAGAAAAGGGATGATGCAAATGAATTTGAGGAGGACCTGTCAGTACTAGCAGACCATCCTTTACCCATACTTGAATTAGAGCAGTAGTCACTACACAATCAAGATGAAGATCAGTCAAATGAAACTGTTATGTTTCAAGGTATAGAGTTTTTGCCGCGTGACCCAGGATTACACTCGCAGATTTGGCTTTTTTTTAGTGCTTCTCTTGAAGCTCTCCACTACTGGCGGCAGTTCGTTTGTGGATGTTGCGCTTCTTCAGATGGTTGTGTTGTTACCCTCTCCTTTATGTGATTTAGTTTTTTCGATTCAATTAAGGTAGTAGTGATTTTTATCTGCCTATGGCTGGTAAGTGTTGTTCGGGGTGTGGATTGCGTCGGTGTTAAGGTTGTTTAGCTAGGATTTGATGGATTGGGAATATTGCGGATTTTGTCATGCCACGGGGTCGTGCGATTGGCTTGCTTCATGTAGGTTGTTCGTCCTCTGGTCTTAGGTGGTGTCTGCATGTTATTCGTTTGGCCCAATGTAGATTTGGCGTTCTTCGATCCTTGATTGCGTTTGTGCGCCCCCTTGTTGGCCAGCGTGGGCATAAGCGAGATGTTATTTGATTTTGTTGTATGTCGGTTGAGCCGTTTTGATAAAAAATAAATCAGGGGCCCATGTCGTTGAGAGAGATTAATTGGAGGCACCGCTACCCCCTCTTAAGACATGAGATTGGCTTGACGGGGGAGTTTCATAAGTGTTGAGTTCACTGGGTGTCTTGGTGTTGTTCCCACACCTTGCTTTAGGGTTTGGTGCTTTCAACTCGCTGGGAACATGAATTCATGCAGTCGTCTTCTTCCTTATTTGGTTCTAGCCTGGTTTATCGCCCCTCCTTTATAATGTATGTATTCCTTTCTAGGTTGATTGTGTTCTTCCTTAGGTTTTATTTGGGACAAAATTGGCCCAGGTTTGGGTGTTTTCTACCAAATGTTCTCCTTACTTGCATCTTCATTGGTTTAGCCCCTTGGAGTCATTTTGAAAGCGCATTGCTTGTTGTGGTATTGCAGAGGGAAATCGGTTGCATTGTGGTCTCCGCCGCGTTTGCTGCTTGTATGATCTATTAATGTCACATTGGTATATTCAGGTTTCAAAAGATTATAATCTTTATATAATTAGTGTCAGATTAGCTTAGATATCTATTTTTTTGTACATGTCATAAACTGTAAACGGTTAGATTACTTCTATTTGCATGATGTCGTAGTTAAGATTACAGATTCAAAATTACTTGTGTTAGCATGCATGCTGGACTCTGAATTGTTACAAACTATCTGTCTAGCCTAACAACAAACGTGGAGAAAATTTAACCAGGTATTATCTCAGTAATCTGCGTGAGAACCTTGTGTGTTTAGTAAAAGAAAACATGACCCATTGATCTTTTTGCCTCTCCCATGTAGACCCAAGATCGATGTTTCATCGGGCGGTAACCAGATGTGCAGCAGACCCGTCAAGTGATCTTAAACACAACTCTTATTCCTAATCTTCTCATTCAAAACATGGTACACAATAGTGAACACATAATGGGTTGCCTTGCCACCACTTGAGAATCGTAATAAATTGTTCACATTCTAATGTATTGGGGTATTGTTTTGGAAATAACGTGTTTATTGACCGTCATTATTTATGGATTAAAATCTGAGAACATAAGTTGTACAACATAATCTGTATTACATCATGTATTGTATCTTAATTTAATTGGTTTAGTTTCAAGTTTATTCCTTAATGATGTGTCTATGCAAGAATTTTCTTAGCTATTTGGTGGAAAGCCATATGCAATGTGCGAAGATCCTTTGAAGCCATGATATTTGTGTTCTTTTTGTAATATATCAGCAAGTGTATGACTTGAACTGTTATTGTGAAATGGAAGGCCTTGAAGTCAAGGAGAGGTAATTATGTCTATGTCCACTATTAAACTGGTTTTTCGTTTGGAGATATTATAGTTCAATTTGGTATTAGTACTAGAGCATTGCCAAATGTCAAATATCTGAATTGCGTGTACTTTTGTTCACTCAACAATATTTTTTTTTATCTGAACGTTGCCAAATACTTTTTTTTATTCAGTAGAGAAATGAATATGAGGGTACGAGGAGAAAGCAGGTACATGAAAAGGAGAGCCATGAAAGGACAACTGTCATGGGCTCTTCGATGTAAGCCATGAATACCAATCATAATAGTCTCAGTTGATAGCGAATGAGAAGAAAGATGTACACACAACAACTTTACTTATTTGCCCTCTCGTCCCCGTGCGGCGCCGCCGCGCCCGCACCGGGGCGCCCCGCCTCCTCTCCCCTCGAGCCCACCCCCGCCCCCCCTCTCCTCCGCCGCCATCGGCGACGTCGCCAGGGCTAAGCCTGGGCGGCACGGCGGCGGCGGCGGCGGCGTATCCTCAAGCGACGGTGGGATCCAGGTCGGCGGCGGCCTGATCTAGATCTTGCCGGCGGTGGGGGCGGACGAACGGCGGCGGGATCTTCTCTCCATGGCGGTTGTGCGGTGGCGGCGGGCGGGAGGCGGCGCGGTCGTCCTTTGCTCGTCTTGTTCGGGGCGCTGCGTGGAAGAGGTCCTGGTTTTGGCTCCGCACCACGAGGACGGCCGGGGCGGCTGCCCTGGTCATGGCGGTGGTGGTCTTGTCCTTCGCCGGACGTGGTCGGCCGAGTTCGCGGCTGGATCGGCGGATCTGTTTCGTCATCTAGTCCTGGCTGGGAGTCGGGTTGACATAGTTGCCGGTGAAAACCGAGCCGTCTTCGGATGGCGGGCGATGGCGGCCTTTACGCCGCTCCCTTGTTGAAGGCATCGCCGTGCAACTATGGTCAACTTGCTCGTGCTGCTTCGGGGAAACCCTAAGATCTGGGCTTCCGGATCGGGCGATGGCGGCGCTTCGGTGTCGTGTTCCCTCTTGGGGGCATCGTTTGTGGAGCAGTGCCGGAGGGAAGAGGCAAGAGGTGGAGCGGTGTGTCTTCTCTCACGTCGTCGACGACGGGTCTCAGCGGCATGGAGCAGCGGGGTCTCGGCGTTTGACTCGACTTGAAGGACTCGCGCACGCTGGCGCAGTTTGGATGTGCTGTCTGGCGTTGTGGCGACGTCGATGGCAGGCCTGACTAGGTTATTGCATTGATCTCTCCTGAAGATGGGTACGTGGAAGACGGCGGCGGCGGCTCTCAGCGTGTGCAGTGGTGTGCGTCGAGTGTCGGCTGGATCGGTTGGTGCTCCTAGCTTGCTGATGGGCGGCTTGATGAGGCCACCGGATTTATATGATGTGCGTTGGTGAGTGAGGTCAGAGTGGTGGCTCTGATCGGTCCACCCCCTTCATCAAGCTTGTAGGTGTAGCGACTTTTCGCCTAGATGGTGGCTTCCGGTTGATTGATGTATCTCTTTGTAAGGCTATGTGGTTCCTGTTTTTATTAATAAAAAAAAGAGGCTGTGTGCATCCTTTGGATGCAGAGGCCGGGGGAGCATCCTCCATTTCTAAAAAAAAAAAATAGTCTCAGTTGGACACTTGGCTGGAGGACTGGATGATGGGAAACTTTGAATTAGCCAGGAGTGGAAAATATGTCGCAGATCTCTATTTGATAATCTCCTTTGCTAGCGCAACAAGAGTACAAATTTTAGCATTCTACATCACCTCTCAAAAACATTATATTCTAGCAATCCAGCATGATTTAATTCTTCAAATTTTCGGAACATCTGATTATGATCTGCATATCCACATAGGTGACAGCCGAGAGTGCCATTCACTGATTAGTGTGGAAGAATATAATGGGCAACTATGTAATGTTTGTATACCGGCCAAAATAATAGCTCTCATGACATCTTCAGAAAATATAATCAACAGAGATTAAACGGCGCGGCAAAGCGCGCATTTCCTTCTAGTACTTCTTGTTTTTCGTGGGGAAATTGTATACTTCGTACAATAGTGTACTTTAAAAACTTGGAAATGTAAGAAAAAGGAAAAAAATACGAAAAGTATTTCGCACGTTGGTGTACTTACCATATTCTTTATTTGTACTCCGCTCATTTTGTGTGTACTTATTAACAGAGAATTAAAAAAAGGGAGAGCTAATTGAGTAAAAAAAACTGGTTTTTGGATCGAGCTCGTTCAATCGAATTTTTTTTCTGTCTTTGGAACTAAAACGAGAGCAAATTGAGTGAAAGAACATATCCAGTAATGTCTCATTTGGATATCTTCCGTGAGCAAAAATACAAGAATTCTACTGTGATTTTGACCAATTTGGATAAATATCTCCAGAGTATGAGCTTGCTTGGGCCAACTGCCAGCCTGCTTGCTGCTACCGGACACGCCTACTTGTCACTGTCTTCCCTTCTCCTCCTCCCGTAGTCAGGAGCTACTTATCCTCTCGTGTTGGAAAGATCCACATAACCCCGTAGATCACATCTCTAGTATTTCCTCCTGAAGATCGCAGCATCGATCCATGCAATGGCTTCCTTGACCAATACCACCGCTTTACATATCTCCCAAACCTTCAGACGACGACGTAGCACCGCCGTCTCTCGGCCAAGATCCTCCTTCCGCTGCCAAAGCCGGCTACCGACCGAGCCGCCGATCGGCAGCGGAGAAGAAGGGGGAGGGAAGAAGAGACCATGGTGGATCGCCATGGCTGAAAGGGTGCACGGCGGCGTGGTGAAGGCGGGGATGACCGTGCAGGAGAACCTGAGCCCGAAGCAGAAGGGGGACTGGAAGGACGTCGCGCTCATGAGCCTCTCCTTCGCCGTCTACGTGTACATCTCCGAGAAGATCGTGTGTACATACTGTGCTTATGTTTCCATGATCAATCACTAGCTAGATTCTTAGATCAGATGTATAGTCTAGTTAAGTTCGGGATGCATGTTCTCCGGCTTACCATGTCACATATTTAGCGCCAATAAAGTCTCTGCTATTATTGTACTCGTAAGTCGTAACTATTGATTTTTTTGGGCGGGTTCTTTTGGATTGAACTTGTTCTCGTACTAAACATGTTTCAGAATTGAAAACTTGCACCCCTGTACGGGTGCAGTTAACACACATGATCGTCAGATCTTCGAACAAGAAGGAAACAAAATTGCCAATTAATCTAAGGAAAAAAGAGGCATTCACCTTACATACATCTCGATCTCGCCTATTCTTCAACACTGTACTACTATTCCAGTACGCAAACTAACTATAGATCCCAGCTCGCTAGTGGCTACTCACAACAGATCTGACCGACGAGAAGTCAGTCGTGGTTATTGTAAATTAGTACAGTAGTAAATTACTTTATTAGAGGCTAAACTAGAGTGACAGAATTCTCTCTCCCCAATCCTGCCCAGAATTAACCTTCGTTCCAGCAGAGGATGATCCACAGGTACGCTCGTCATGGTCAGCACTCACCGCTGCCATTGCCGCTGCAGGCTGATGTTGCCGATCTCCTTCAGGGGAGAGCGCTTCGGGATCACGCTGGGCGAGTGCTTCACGCGGCAGATCAGGACGTGCTTCTCCTTCTCCTTTCCGCAATCCTGTGGTGGCCGGTGCTGGTGCTGAGCCTTGGCTGCTCGCGGGTTCTCCATCTTGCAAGCTTCAGACCATGCTCGGCTGGGCAGGCTTGGGGCAGGGAAATGTGATTTGAAGGTGTGCAGCTTGCCTTGGAGCTCTGACACCTTCTTCTGGAGATCTTCAGCGTGATGTTCCGACGCCTGCGCGCGTTGTTTCCACTCCAGCATCTGCTCAATGTCGAGAGTTTTTGTTCAGACAACAACTTCACACACCATAGTTTGAAATGTATTGATGTGAATTGCAAACAAGACGAAAAATGGTGTGTTTCTTTTTGGAAACTAGAGACTTGTGTACAGCATTGAAAAATGTGTGAAGAAATAGTAGGTCAGTTCCAAACAAAACTGCAAAGCTGTGTGTCTGTACTAGTACTGTAGAATATCAAGACTAGTTCATAACTGAATTCTGACATATTCACTGTTTGCTTTCAGTCAGCAATAACTTCTAACTAAGAAATCAAGGACATTAAAACTTTTGGTGCCGAAACAGACAACTACAAAGAAGTTCTGTTTCGTGCCAACCAATACTTGATGCATAGTTGTAAAGAAATCAAGGGCATTAACTTCTTTATAGGGTGCCAAAACAGACTATTCCGAATTCAGGTTTGTGTCAACCATACTTCTTAGTTCTTACTCCGAATTCCAAAAATGGATGCATAGTAGGTACCATTAGTACTACTACAGAGTACAGACCTACAATACATAAACTTGTAAAATGATGATGCAATTACCACAACCTGGGCGTCGTAAAATCAGGTTTCTCATGACAGCAAACAAAGCACAAGCGAACATGTTACACCAAGAAGCATTTCTAGGAAGGTACTGATGCAGGTATAATGAGAAGCCACTTACTTGAGAATTCAAGGAACCAAGACTGATGTCAGAAGCAATGGCACGGCGCTGCCATGCATCCCTCGAAGACTGCAGCTCCTGCATCTCTAGCCTGACCTGCTCCAGCATGTCTTGCATCTCAGTCCATTGCTCTGATTCAGATCTTACTTGCTTCATTATCCTCCCCACAATCTCCTTGCAGTCGCAGCAGCTCCCAGAGCTCACCAGCTTGCTCTCTTCAGCCACAACCTGCTAAGAGAATACTAGATTCTTAGCAAGATTTTGCTTTAACTGAAAAGGACAAATGATTCAAAACACGAAGACTCTACGCATGTAACATCTGTGGGGCATAAAAAGCCCCGATTGGGAGAGCGCAATAAGAGTTTTCCCAGTATGTGTCGACCAAATCCAGCAGCACTGCTGCCCATTCAAAGAGAAGCTTGTAATGGCATAGCTCCCTCATAATTACAGACTGCTTGATCTGTAAACGTAAATGCATTGCCCTCTTCAGACATGAGTTTCGTAGCATTGCTGCGTAGCCATTGGCAGCAGCTACCCGAACTAACTTCAGTCTACCAAAATGTCCACAGGGCAAATGCATCTGCACGCTTGACCCGATTGATGGTCCCCTTGGCACAATGGTTGTTGAGAAAGTAATAGCTCAACGAGCACATGTCTTGGTCCTTGGGCCTGGCCCATATCTTTTGCACAAGCCGGGAAAGGCTAAGCTAGCTTTGCTGTTTGTGGGCGCCTCGTCTTGCTCAACATGGCCCGGGTACATGATGGCAAGTGCTTTTCTTGTCATAAAAGAAAGTGCAGCTCCTTTGCAGTTTGAAATTTGCAGTTCACATTGAATTCTCGCAGTCCACTGGGTGCGAACCGTGCAGAACAATCAGCCATGGCAACCTCAAGATTCAGACCCATCCAAGTGACCTACTCATTTCTTGAATGAAATGCAGTACATGCACATAGCTATACAACGTTCGGTTTAGACTAGCTAGAACCAGACCACTAGACCATCTTTTTGTCTAGAATAGAACCAGAACTTTTAGAAATGTAAATATATATATATATAATCGGCACAGGACTTGCACGGGCGATAAAAATACATACTATAACACAGGGGAATATTTCCAAATTCCAAGACCGAGGACAATCTCCAAAAGCAAGAGGAAAGGGCGTCCTGTTTGTCCAGGACCACGTGCAGAGATAGCCAATGAGGACAGCCAGAAACGGCACTGACAGCGTGGGCCAACTCACAATCATTGACGAGTTCAAATCATGGGATTCATAGTATAGCAATAGGCCAATAGCAATGCTATGTTTTGAAACACCTACGAGTAGTATCGAGGTGAAGCGAGCTAAACTAGAGACGAAATGCCGCCATGGTTCTTAAAGAATTCTAAATTGTTAATGGCCCCATCCATGCACATCAACTCACACTCAACAGTGCTTAACACAAGTATACACTGTAAGCAACGTAACATAAGTCCGGAAAGGCGCAGACAGACATGGCCATTAAGCTCTCGTGTTAGGTAGCTGTCGACGGAAACATCCAGCTACGGGGAATATTGAGACATAGGGGGTTTATTAAACAAATTCATAATATCCAATTTGACTATATCCCAACAATGTTGATAGAATTCAATAGGAATATTATCAGGTCCAGGTGCTTTATTAATATCCATAGAAAACAAAGCATTTTTCACTTCTTCACAAGTAAACTCTCTAGACAGGTTATTATTATCCTCCTCATTTAATCTCTCCTCAGGGGACCACAAACCAGGAGAAATCTCAAACAAGTTACCAGGAGCAGGACCAAAGAGATCCTTATAATAATTAGTCGCAAGATCTAGCAGATCCTTAGTCCCCTCAACTATATCTTCGCCATTTTTTAGACAAAGCACAGTATTTTTCCTTTTACGCCCATTAGCAATTTTATGGAAATAGGAAGTATTTAAGTCACCCTCCAACAACCATCTACCATGAGCCCTTTGATACCAATAATTCTCCTCTTCCTCATACATTCCATCAAGGTTCCCTGGATGTGCAGAGGCTGAATTATGGGGTTATTACTCTGCTGCCTAAATGTCTGATGCGGAGACGATTCAGCAGTTTCGCCCTATTTGCTTGCTTAGGAGTATTTATAAGCTGATTACTAAAACTCTAACTATTAGGTTAGAGCCTTATGCTCCTAAGCTTTTTAGTATTCATCAAAATGCTTTTATTAAAAATAGGAACATCATGGATGGGATTTTTTCTCTGCATGAGCTTATGCATCATACTCATGTGAAAAAGCAAGTGGGCATTGTGTTGAAGTTAGATTTCGAGAAGGCTTATGACAAGGTCAATTGGGATTTCCTTTTGAATTGTCATAGGGTTAGAGGTTTTTCGGAGAAATGGTGCTCCTGGACTAAAATGATTCTTTATAATGGGACTGTGTGTGTTAAGATGAATAATGAGCTTGGGAATTATTTTCAGAGTGCTAAGGGGGTTAGACAAGGGGATCCTATGTCTCCTACCTTGTTTAATATGGTTGCGGAGTGCTTGACCAAGATGGTGTTAAGTGCGCAAGATAATGGGCTTATTACAGGTTTTGCCGCGGATATTATTGATAAAGGGGTAGCTATTTTGCAATATGCTGATGATACTGTGTTGTGTATTAAGCATGATCCTGAACAAGCTGTGAATCTGAAGCTCCTTTTATATTTGTTTGAGTTAATGTCTGGGCTTAAGATCAATTTCATGAAAAGTGAGATCATGTCGATTGGGGGGGATAATGATGTTCTGAAGTTTTATTCTGACTTATTTGGGTGCCAGATTGGTTGCCTTCCTATGAAATATTTGGGTATGCCTGTGACTTTTGCATCCTTGAAAACTGCGGATTGGAGTTTTTTGGATATGAAATTGCTTAAAAAACTTAATGCCTGGGTGTGTGAATCTGCTTCCTCTGGGGCAAGGTTGACCTTATTGGATTCCTGTTTATCTGGTATTCCTACCTATTATATGTCTATGCATTTGTTGAATAAAACTTGTATTAAAAATCTTGATAAGCATAGACGCCGTTTTTTGTGGGCGGGTAAAAGGAAGAAAAGGGCGTATTATATGGTTAAATGGAAGAGGGTTTGCAGATCCAAGAATAAAGGGGGTCTGGGTGTAAAAGACTTGAGAAAACAGAACATTAGTTTAATGGTTAAATGGTGGTGGAAGTTAGAGACTTGTGACGGCCTGTGGCAAAAAATTGTTAGGGCAAAGTATCTTAGAAATAAATCTGTCGCTTCTGTGCGTCCTAGGGTAACTGATTCTCCTGGGTGGAAAAGCCTTTTGAAAGTTAAGGATGTATATTTCTGTGGGAGAAAAGTGACTGTTAGGAAAGGTGATATTGCTCGTTTTTGGTATGATCCCTGGTATCAGGAGACTCCTTTGCGAATGTCGCATCCTGACTTGTTTGATATTTCTCATGCTCAAGAGTATACTTTTGGTAAAGCTGGGGATACAAATTTTGATATCCCTTTCCGTAGAAGTTTGTCGCCTGTTTTATTTCAGCATTGGACTGAGATAAAAAATGCGGCGAGAGAGGTTGTTTTAGATGGTGAGACTGATGTTGTTTCCTGGTCTTTAAATGCGAATGGTAAATTTTCGACTGCTTCTGTGTATCAATATTTGGAGAGGAACATTGCAGGACCTGATAATAAATTCATTTGGAAAGCTAAGCTGCCTCTTAAAATTAAGGTGTTTTTGTGGCAATTGTTTCAAGATGCTGTTCTCACTAGGGAAAATCTGAGTAAAAAGAGGTGGCTGGGTAATCCTGTCTGTTCTTTTTGCAATGAAGTGGAAACGGCTGGGCACTTATTCTTTTCCTGTGCAAGTGTAAAAGTGGTTTGGGGAGTGCTGGGCGCTTGTTTGGGGACTAATTCCTGTCCTAGGAATG
Organism: Puccinellia tenuiflora; assembly: GCA_012064385.1. Taxonomy (NCBI): domain Eukaryota; kingdom Viridiplantae; phylum Streptophyta; class Magnoliopsida; order Poales; family Poaceae; genus Puccinellia; species Puccinellia tenuiflora. The sequence continues at coordinate 1,246,895 of QRDG01001689.1, read as the reverse complement.
TTTGGCAATCCTTGGTATGGTTTTTCAAATTTTTGCCGAATGATAAACAGTTCTATTCCCTGTTGCTTGCGGCTTTGGTGTGGGCTGTCTGGACTATTAGGAATAAAATCACCTTTGATAAGTATAAGATGAAGTCTCCTGAGGTTTTGGTATACTCGATGGCGTCTTTTATGGGTTATTGGGCAGGTCTTTACGAGGAGAGCGAGGCGGCAAGGATTAGAGATGGTGCCAAGAAGCTGATGTTGAAGGCTGCTGAGATCGTGCACGGGATCCGCGGGATGGTGCGGTGGCGAACGATGTGGTGGCTGCTCCAGGACACTGATGCTGTGATCTCTTCCCCACCTGTTCGAGGTGTTTTTGTTGCAAGAGGTGTTAGGCCTTCGTTTTGCTGCTGGAAACTTGTGGTGTTTGGCTGCTTTTGGTGGTTTTTTGGCCGTGTTGGCTGGTTATTGGTTGTATGAACTGTGTTTAGTGTAGGTCTTAGTGCCGGTAGGTTTTCGCCTCGTAGCTGGATGTTTCGATGCCGAGCATCTAGCAGCGGGTTTCCTATCGGTGCNTTCTTCCCTGGTTCCGCAGCCACCCTCTCCTCCCGCTTTCCCCGTCGATGATCTCGAGCTACAGTGGCGCTCCTCCTCTCCCTCTTGGTGGTCGCTCAACAGGGCGAGCACAGAGTCCTCCGCTTGCGCCGTTGCCAGTGCCGGAACCCACGCGTCCACGTTCTCTTACATGGAGCGGGTCGCCTCCCTACAGCAACTCCGCGACCAAGCCCCCTGCTCCGTCGTGCTTAAAATGTGGGTCGAATCGATGATTTCCTGCAATTTTTGATGGTATCTCCAATGATGGTGGCCTGATGTATTCATTACGCAACTCTCCTATTGCATGAAGGACTCTCCTAAAATAGATGCTTATTGTGTAGAATGATCTACCAAAGTTTGTGGCAACAACCCTATTCCGAAGGTTATGCCCAATAGTATGCAGAAACATCGCCACTTGTTGCTCTATGTTTGCATGAATACTGTCCTCTAACAACTTCCGATCCCTCAATATGTCACACAATCGAAAGAACGGAGCTCTATCAAACCTTAACATATTTCTACACGTTACATCGCATTGCCAAATTTTTTGGTCAAAATAATCAAATCTGATCCTATCCCTTTCATGAATTGGGCATCATCTAAAATTTTGAAACGCCTCTTGAGAGAACCAAATGCTCGCTCTACCGTCACCCGTAGGGATGAATGCCTAAGGTTGAATAGCTCCTTTTCATTCTGGACTGGATTGCCACCCCACTCGTTCAAATGGTATCTCACAGCACGAAAAGGTGGCATGAAACCAGTCTTCGCTCCGTAACCAGCATCAACTAGGTAGTATTTTCCTACGAAATGAAAAAGAAAAATGGTGAAATAGGTTTGCACTAGTATATGGACAATTCTGTCAAAGGAAACTATTAACCTTGTGGTACTTGTAGGCCTCTCTCACGCCCTAATGCATCGGCTAAAACGGTTGCATCATGTGCTGACCCTTCCCAACCAGCCATCACATATGTGAAGCGAAGGTCAAAATCAACCGCTGCCATCACATTTTGAGTAGTAAAGGGCTTTCTACCACGGAAAGCATGTTCCATGTCTTTTGGAACAGATGCTCGCACATGCGTATCGTCAATAGCTCCAATGCAATCCTATACAAGTGAACATATTAATTTCAATGTTGGAAAGCCTAAATTGTAAGATATAGTTTTTAAAAATACCTTAAAATGTGGGTCGAATCGATGATTTCCTGCAATTTTGATGGTATCTCCAATGATGGTGGCCTGATGTATTCATTACGCAACTCTCCTATTGCATGAAGGACTCTCCTAAAATAGATGCTTATTGTGTAGAATGATCTACCAAAGTTTGTGGCAAAAACCCTATTCCGAAGGTTATGCCCAATAGTATGCAGAAACATCGCCACTTGTTGCTCTATGTTTGCATGAATACTGTCCTCTAACAACTTCCGATCCTCAATATGTCACACAATCGAAAGAACGGAGCTCTATCAAACCTTAACATATTTCTACACGTTACATCACATTGCCAAATTTTTTGGTCAAAATAATCAAATCTGATCCTATCCCTTTCATGGATCGGGCCATAGGTAAGACGGGGTCTTCTTCTCTTCCTCAAGATAGCACGGACAAGTACATCCACTACAGCAAGAGTCACAAAAACAGCAGCCCCCTAATCATCCTTTTCGTTTTACTCATGCTCTTGACCATCTACAATACATGTATTCTACCAAAATATAGTACCAAAAAAATTCTAACCATTCAGTACATATCGGACAAACAGAAACAAAATCATAATAGATTGCAAGTCAACAACACAATATTTCGAATCCTATACTCAATCTCAATCTGCTGGTCAAGATTGGATCGAAAAAAATTCGAACACAAGGGAGAAGTTGGGATTGGGGGCAGGGGAAGGGGATTCATACCTTCACTCGATGATGGTCTGCCTGCTTGCCGCCGCTCCGCCTGCTCCTCTCTGTTCCCGCCGCCCCAGCCGCTCTGCCTGCTCCAGCCGCTCTGCCTGCTCCCGCCGCCCCGCCTGCTCCTGCCGCCCCGCCGCACCAGTCCCCGGGAGGAGAAGCCGCACCGCGCAAGAGAGAGGAAGACGGCGGCGCGCGAGAGAGAAGCCGAGGGAGAGGGTCGGCGCGAGAGAGAAGCCGAGGGAGAGGGTCGGGGATGGTGGTGTGGGGAGAGATAGGGTTATCGGGTGAGGAGGTGAGAGATAGTTTTTTTTTTCATTAGTTGGCCTAGGAACCGAGTGATTCCTCCGATTTGGGGGTACGACACAATTCCGCATCTACACCGAATATTCGTTCTCGGGGAATCAATAGGTTCCGGTTCTAGTTCCTACCAAACGCAGGAATCTCCTTCAGGTGCAGGTCGAACCCATTACGTTCCACCTGGTGACATGAACCAAACACACCCTAAAGACATGGCATACACCATGTATATATAAGCTGATATGCTCAACCTGAAAAGCAGGTCAAACTATCTAAAGAATACAACCTTGGGAGTAACATGGAGCTTCTCAGAGCTTAGAGAGATCTGACCGTTCTATAGAGCTCCACCAATACGTGTCACCCATCCGTGCCACCGTAAAAAATTTTTACTGCCGGAATCACCGCGTCCGTCCGTTCCCTTCCTGAGAGCATGTCTAGTAGTGCCCCTAAACCCTCAAACCCTCAAACCGGTTTGAGGGTCCAAAAAGGGCAGTTTTTTGCACTTTTGAGGGTTGAAAAACAGAGGCAAAGACTAGAACCCTCAAACCCTCAAAATATCAAAATATTTTGAGGGTATGAGGGTTCTAGTCTTTGCCTCAACCTTCAAACCCTCAAACCCTCAAACTGTCACATATCATAATTATCACTAGGAAATCACAAACCTCAAACAAACTACCAAATGAAGATCATTGATGCATGGTTTTAATAGTTTTAAACATCACACAATCATCATCCTCGGCCTTCTCATTGGCACCACCAAAAAGTTGCAACTCGGCGCCAACTCCTAGACCACCTCCACGCCTCAAGCACCTCCGGCGTCGTCGCCACCACCATAGGCATCGGTGGTGGAGTCCTCCACACCGCCGTCGCCAACACCACTCATAGGAGTGTCACTTCGACGAGTAGAAGATGCACCACGGAATATCCTCTTCCTCTCCGCGATGTCCTCCTTGTACTCATGCCACCACCTCAATTGGTCTTCATCCATGTCCTTCTTGGACATCATCATGTGCTCCTTCTCTTCCACCATGAGCTCCTTCCATGCCTTTGCTTCTTTGATCTTGAGCATCCTCTCCTCCAAGTCGGCCTTGCGGGCTCTTTCTTCACGCCTTGCTTCCACTTGTGCAAGCTTCACCTCTCTCTTCTTCTCGGTGATAAGGAGCTTTGTTTCCAATGTCTTCGTTGTCAACATCTCCCTTGACTTCATCATATGCTCCATCTTCTCCCTTATGCTTGCCGCCTCTCCTTCCATCTTCATCCTTAGCTTGGCCTTCTTGTTGCCCTCGGGCTTGTCGGCGTTCCTATCCTCATCACTATCATCCATGCAATGCATTGCCTCCTTCTTGGGTGCGGTCTCTTGATCCCTCAACTTCCACTTGTCAAAGTCTTTAAGATGTTTCCATACATGCTTCCATGGGAATGATTTTCCCTTGGAACCGGCCATTTGGATGTACCTTTGGTCGGCAATGGTCTCCTACAAAACCAACAAAAGCATAGTAAACACACATAGTAAACAATAGCATAGACATGGAAAAAAGATGTGCACTCACATAGTCACTCTCCACGCTTCCACTAGGAGGTGAATCAATCACTTGTGTCATTGCCGCACTCCAACGAGCACATGCCGGCTTCATCAACTCCCACCGGCCTTGAAGTGACCGGAATGTACGAGCGGCGAACCCACCGGTCTTCGGCTTGAGCTTGCAATAGTTGTCCTCTATGCGTTGCCAATAGCGTTTACCGGTTTGATCGGTACCGGTGCTCGCATCCATGCCCACAGCAGCCCAAGCTTTAACCAAGAGTATGTCCTCGGCCTCGCTGTAGTTAGTGCTACGAATGATGGGCGGGCGGGCGGCGGCGGCGGCAAACGCCTCTCCTCCTATCTCGGTCACCTCCTCCTCTTCCACTTCCTCCTCACCCTCTTCCTCCAAATCGTCATCCTCAAAGTCAAAAGGTTGGAGAGGAGGAGCCCCGATGTCCACCTCCGCGTCTTGAAGAAGCCCCATGAACGAGCCCGTCGGTGTGGCCAATTCATCGAGCACCTCGTGCGCGGCGGGCGGTGGGTTGGCGATTGGGGGCTTGGGCGCGGCCTTCTTCCTCGACGTGACCTTCTTCACGGCCGGGCTAGTGCCCAACACCTTCTTGGCGGCCTTCGGTCCAAGCCCCGCGAGCTTCCGACGGCGGGCGGCGGGCGGCGGCGCGTCGGGCGCGGCGACGGGCGCGGCCACGGGCGCGGCCACGGGAGGCGGGGCTGCGGCGGGCGGCGCGGTGGCGTGGACGACGTGCGTCCCTGCACGCCGCCGCTTGCTCCCGAGGTGGGTAGCGGCCACCACCGAGGCCACCGAGCGGCTCGGCGCCGCGGGGGCCGGCTCCGCCGACGGGAGCGGTGGGGGAGCGGCGGGAGCGGCGGGGGAGGAGGTGGGAGGGAGGGCGCCGGCGGGGGGGGCCTCCATGGCGGCGCGGCGGAGGAGGAGGAGGGAGGGCGGCGGCCGGCGGCGGAGTTTCCGCGGGGGCGCGCGCGGGGAACGGGAGCGGTTGGTGCTCCCGCGTCGATTGAGGGTTGGAGGGGTTGGGCTCTCTCCAGCCCCTACTTCTCAGGGTTGGGAGGCTCGACCCGGACCCGGCCTGGAAATTTTTTTGAGGGTCTACGGGTTTAGGGCTTTAGTCTACGGCGTTTCGACCCTCAAAACTGCAAAAAAGCGGTTAAATTTGAGGGTTTGAGGGTTTAGGGGTACTACTAGACATGCTCTGAGTGCAGCGTCGTCGGCGACGCGGTGGCAGGAGTACTGCGCGTGATAAGCAGCCCCGCGGTGGAAAACCCTAGCCGCCAATCCCCGTTTCGTCTCTCTCCCCCCCCCCCCCCCCCCCCCCCAATCCCTTTCCGGCGGTCGATCCGCAGCCGCAGCCACGAGGAAGACCACGCGAGGGAGCGTCTTTGTCTCTGACGCTCACGAGGAGGACCACTTGGGGGAGCTCTAGCGCCTTCTTCGCCTACCAGTCCGCCTCCTCGCCGCCAGGAACTCAGCCGTCACCGGCACCAGCAGCGTTCTTCTATTCCCCCTCTCCCCTGCTCTTGCGCCACCGGCCCTCTGTCCCTGCTCGACCCACGGATGACGAGCCGAGCCCTCAGGTCCTCGATGTCGCGGAGGATGTACTACTTCTCCATCCTCCCGACTAAGGTGCAGGCGGAGTCTTGTGGCGGTGATGCTCACGGAGGTCGGCCTGGTCCGGCAGCACGTGTGGGTGTCACCGGCGACGGGAGAAAGCCCTCGCGGGATGCTACAAGATCCGCTCAGATTGGGATTCCATACCTGCATCCTACGCGTCGCCTCTTTTTGATGTTTGACTTTGCCGTGTTCTCCTACAGGTGATGCCCTCTCCGCTGGTTCCTCTTGCTTACCTGCTTAGGATCTGTTGTGCATTTGTTTTTTTTTCGGATGTCCTCTCTTTAGGAACAGGGATGGGAACAACACCGGCCACCGCTGCAGTTAATCAGGTACCCAAAGTACTCTATTTCTCCTGACTTGCCTGCCTCTCCCTCTCTTCTTGATTTACTCCCTAACAATCAGGTTTGTTTTGTGTGCAGATTCTATTTAGTTTAGTCTCTAAGGTTCCGACAAAAAAATCTAAGAAGGTTATTCTCATACTTTGCTTCATACTCTTTTGATGAATGTGATTTATTTGACTAACCAATTTAAGCATTGGTTACCAATTTTATTGACCTGGATATATAACCTTCTATTTCAATCAGGAAAAAATTATATGATCCCCTCGAGGAGCGCCAGATCGGTCGTCCGGCCGTCAAGGCTGAGTGTGCGTACTTGCAGGATCAAGGTTCCTCTCTCTCCATTGTCCCTCTCTCTCTCCCTCTTAGGCATATGCATAAACGTTTAGTTATGATACCCTTTCTTTGTTGCTCTGTACAACTCAATACTCCTGATGTTAGAATATCAAAAGGTACTGTATTTGGCATCTGCTACTGATCCATGGCTTTGTGCTGATCGATGTCACAAAAACGAGTGTCCCATGCTGATTGTTAAATCAGTTGCGCTAAGGCTTGCTTGCATTTTAGAAACTCTGAATTTTTGGCAAGCTTTGCCACTGAATTAAAACTGAACAATCAGCTATGTGCAGGTTCTTACTTGCTTGATATAGCGTGCTGCCTCCATCACCAGGAGGAGCCCCAACGATGCTGCTGTCAACATTGTTGCGTGTGCGCTCAGTTGCAGGACTCAGGTTTCTCTCTCCCTCCCTACATCTTGTGCATATACACGTACACTTAGTTCTGATCCCCTTTTTTCTGCTGCTTTGTATAGTAGAGAACTGGATGTGTCGACCTGCTGCTGCTGAAAATGGTGGTGCTTCCATGAGCATCCCAGGTTCCTCTCTCTCTCAGTTTCGATCCCCTTTTATCCAATAATTCATGGATGTCATGATAACTAATGTCTTTTCTTTGCTTTGTAGTTACGGAATGCGATGGCGAATACTGATTGATGATGATTTAGATGTGTTGCCTAAATTGACTATAATAGGAAGGGAATTGGTTTTGAGGTAATTTCTCTTTGGTTTGAAAATTAGCAATTTTTTTGTGTCAACAAATGTACTCTGTTAACGCTACACTATAGTTTATATGCAGATAAGAAATATGCTTGAACAAAAGGACCCCCACATTGTTTTTTTAATAACTGTGTAAACCTTTGTGAAGGTGGATGTGTTGTCAAAGGTGACTCCTGATTTTCCTTTCTCTACCATAGAGTACATGAAACTATATTGGCCATAGGTTTTCTCTACCATAGTTTTTCTATTTGTCTTTGTGGTGGATTTTGTATTTAGTACAGACTGCGTCTTTGGCCTCTATTTGATGTGTGTGTTGGTCGTGTTCTTACTGTCCGTGTTGTTTCTATCCATCAATCTGAAACAAAATATTCTCATTATTTGACTTCAGATTTTTCTCGACACTGTGTATGCAAGGTCTGTTGCATGGATCTGAAAAAAAATTCTTTTTTTCAGTGATGTGCTTGATTCACCTGCATTTTACATACTTCAAGATTGAATGATTTTCTTTCGAATTTCAGGATGCAGTCTTATCTGGAATAGTGCAATTGCGAGTCTCTGAAGTTGTGCAATTGTGGTGGTTGGTGCATGTATTTAACTTTTCCATTCATATGTAGCTTTGTTTGTGTGATTCACGGTTTGGATTGGCTCTCCTAACATCCCTGTCACCATTTTTTGGTTCAGAACTTAATATGGGTTAATAGGTTATGCCTGTGTGATGCACCTGTTTGAATTAGGCAAGAGACATAAACCGAGTAAAGTATCTTTTGTTGTGAGATCCTGCCATTTGCAAAAATGAATGCATGCTTCAAAATGATGTCTTGCATATTCCTGTTTGCTTCCCTTTCGCATGATCTTTTTATTATGTTCATCTTGTCGTTGAGCGGATATTAAAGAAATAATCAAAAGTGATTTGTTTGGTCAATTAACTTGAGCATTGAAAGACCATAAGCTATTTTAATGTGTGCAATTTGGGCAGGAAGGACAATTTTGTGTGTGCTTTATTCTTATGAAGTTCATGTCTATGTTTCCACAGTCCTTACTCTTATTTGGTCGCAAACCAATTTGTAGAGTCTGTGTATGCAATGCCTCTAGGAATATCTCAATAAATATGTAGCTATTTTGTATGTCTCAAATTTGAGCTTGGTAACGATTAATCTGATGCTTTTCTTCCAGATGATATGCAACTGAGGATGTACGATGTGATGAATGTGGTTAGTTGCAGGTAAAGGTCTTTGTTTGAGGTGCGTACAGATGATTTATCCTTGATTTTGTCGTTGTATCTTTGTTGACGTTTTATATTTTAGTTAGAAGTTTTCAGTACCAGTTTAGATTTAATGTTTTGAAAGCAAGCGGCTGGCCATACTATCGCATCTTTTGTTATCATGATGCAATCATGCATATGAATTACATCGATGACTAGGTGGTGTCGATAACAGATGATTCGGCATATTTGTGTCATACATCCGAAACTCTTAAACTGGATGTTTATTTATATTGTTATATCTCAAGAATTAACCGAGTGAATTGTTTCTCATTTCTGTGCTTTGCATAAAGTTCAGATACTTGATTATGTTTTCGATTACTTCAGGGAAGCTGCTGACTCTGCCTGCTCATAAAGTCTTCCAGCAAACAAAGATTTTGAAGAAGAGTCGTCATCCCATGCAGCTGTGGTTGTGCATTCAGCAGTAAATCCCTGTGAAGTGTCTCCTGATAATCGGTTTGTCCAAGACTAATATCACATAACATTTTTGTACTTTTAAGTATTATTTATCCTTTCTATCCATGTTCAGATATGATCTCATCTTCTGTTTTTGATTCTAGGAGAAAGGCGCCATCGCTAAAAGATGGAGATAACGGTTAAAGAAAGCAAGACCTAGGTCACTCTCCAGAGATGCTACTGCTTAAGGTCCATCTTCTTTGGTGTAAGTTCCAGTCTGATGTTTTAATTTTCGCAGCTGAAATATCAGTCTTTACTATTTGAGTTTATCAACTTAGACATGCAAGTTCCATTCTGTTGTCTCCAGTGATATTTATAGAACCTATTGAGATGCACCTGGGGTGGGTATGTATATCTGAACATCAATGTTTTAAATTGCAGGTTCTATGATAATGGTGGATTGTTTAGCAAATATATATTGCTTGGCATATGGAACCTTTTGATTTTACAGGAAGGCCGATTGTTTATTCATGTAAGTTTGTCTCTGTTCTTTCCTTTCCTTCCCATTCCAGTTTGTGCTATGGAATCTCCAGTCTTGGTTCTAATTTCAGTGCCTTTAAAATTCTTGCCAAATGCCAATGGCCTTCTAGAGTTGTAAAATTCACCTGCATTGACAAACTAAGCCATCACTTCATCGGTTAGGGCATCACCTGATTGCACGGCAATGGCAATCTCATCACTCTTTCGCCATTCCCTCTTAGCCCTGCCTTTTCCGCTGTTGTATATCTACATCTGTTGCTATGAATACATGCTGGATCTACATGATTAGTGGTACATGTTGTGTATTGATGTTTGTAATTTTGTATGGTGTGCATTGATCAATGTAGATCATGCACATGAGGCAAAATTCAGTTCCGTCTCATAAATAATTCATATATCACAAGAAAGACTAAATATATCATTGCTTGCTATTTATAGCCCAGGTTGATTAATTGGAGGAACATTATTCCAGTCCTAACTATGAAAAAGGCTTCAATCGTTCATATGAGGTAAATCCTCCCCATTAAATGTGTCTCTAATGTGATGCAACTGTGTTGGAAGTTGATTTTTTCTTTAACAAGGTTAAATTATTAAGCTGGAATAAATTCTTTGAGAAGTGCTACTTGATAGGTTGGTGTCTTATTAGTATGAATCTAAGAAAGTTCTTCTATATATCTTGCTATTTTATGAGAAAAATAAGCTACTATTCAACAATAGGTGTTTTGTTTAAGAATATCATCTTCCAAGCTCTTACCAAAAATTGTAGACTATTGTTCGTATTTTTCATTGCTTTTTGTCAGCTTTTTCGCATTAAAAAATTGTCACGATTCTTCTCCAGCACCTAATGTATTTTGGACATCCTGTTACCTAGCAATCGCTTCCATAGATAACTTGCTTTGATGTAATATGCTTACACAAATACTAGGATTTTTTCTCCCTTATTGGTCTACTCGTGGCACCTTTTCTATAGAAAGGTGGATTTATACTTTTTGAGCATCCAACTAATGTGCGTCTTATTTTGGGGATAACATGTCTTAATTTTCTTACGAGTGTGGTATTGCAGCGTAGTTATATGATTGGAGAAGCCCTCATGTCTTTTCAAGCAATGTAGTTATTTGTTTTTCATTTCTGATAGGCCGAATTGAAAGGTTATCTCCTTTTGAAATCTATCATTTTAATGATATTAGTTGGCCACTAATTTGTCTGGTTAATTTGGATTTTCACAACATCATAGATATCCTCTTTCTTTTCTGTTAGTCAATTCTATTTATATTTACATTTCCATTCCGCATCTCTTGTATGGGGATGTGTCTTCGCCTTGCTATCTTTTGCTCAGGGAACCATTCCATCGTTTGTTTTACAGTTGCTTCCTTTTTGTTACTTCAGTGAGTTTTCCCTGTCCCTGAGCCGGTGGTTTATGTTTAACCTGAACATACAAAGTTGGTATAAAAATAAAACATTTTACATTTATATTTACATTGCAATTATAGTAGAGATGTTATACTCGTGGCCTCCTGTACTTACTGCTCCAGTTCATTATAGCTGTGTTTCTATAGATGATATTGATACTATTGTATCTCTCTGATTTGTTTGACTGATGCAGATGCTCAAAAGAAACACAACCCGCTAACCATGCCTATTCCTACAATAATAGAGAAAAACAATGAACATATCAGGTGATGTCAATCATCTTGTTGAACCTAATATATATACTCCGTTTTCCTAAAATCACTATTGTATACTCTTTCTTTGCATTTCATTTCCAGCCAATCTAATTTGTCATTGCAACCAAACTTAACTGTCTTTTGATCAGCTTTGCCTACGCCGTCTTTACGCCCTTGGATATATCTCAGGCTTTCCAACCTTCTGGAAATTATGCTGCTACCATATCTATATAGGCCCCTTCATGTTGTCCTGCTGCCAGTTGCACTTTGGCTCCATCTCTCTATCAGTGTACACTCATGTTGTATTTATCGTACTATAGTTTCTATATGGCTACACTTCCACGCCATTGTACCTACTTCAATGTTTTTGAATATCTTCATGATCTCCATGTTTAATCTAAATATATTACGGCTGTTATTAATGTCTTTCACATTGCCTGTGATGTTACCATTTTATACAACTATAATATTCTTGCATGGGAAACTAAACAACTTATCAATTGACAATGTATATAGCACTGGAAATGTTTGATTCACTATCTGATCGACTAATGCGTACAATACCCGAGAACTACGGGCAAAATATTAAAAGAACTAACAAGTGCAGCGTGGCAGACCGCGCAACCAAATCTATGGACCTATTATGTATATTATGTGCTTTGGTTCATATAGAACTGGGCTTTCATTTCTATGGACCGATTGAACCTCTTATTCCTCAATTTCTATATTTTTGTTTAGCATTGTGTAAATAACTACGGTCTCTATTAACATCGTATAAACGAGTATGTGATATTGCCTTTTCATATGGAGTAGCTTATATTCATGTCCAGGATATCAACCGTCTTTTTAATTGTGTAAAATACATGAGGATTATGATATTATCATTAGGTTTAGCTTATACTTCTGCAAATTACCCGTCTTCTTAATAATCTGTATAAAATGTGACGTTTACGGGCAAAATATTAAAAGAATCAACAGGTGGATTTGTTTTACAAGAGATGTCAGGTCTGGTATTCTACTTATTAAAGTGGTCCTTTTGTTTATGACGTGAATGCAGGAGAGCTACTTTTGTTTTGCTTATATCCCCTGCAAGTAACAAGCGGAGCAAAAGTTTAAATGCAGTTTAGGTTATATTAAGGATAATTCTTGTGTTCGGGTGCATAGTCAGAGGGGCTTACATTTTTCATGGCTTGGATGAAATTGTCGTTATGATCTTTGTGTGCTACTATTTTTGGTCGGATTATGTTATGAAAAGAAGAAACTATATATTTCTGATAATGGCATGATGGTTCAGAGTTGTTAGTTTGTTTTGGCGCCTTTTCAATTCTACTGTTTTGATCTATCTTATATCTTCGAATATATCCTTTTTGTTCTAATTCAGTAGCTTGATGTCATCCTGCGCTCATTAATTCTATTTTTGTGTCTTTATTTTGCATCAGATATAATGATGATGAATTGACGCCTGCGTGTATGTATTGACCGACCCACTCTCATGTAATTAATTCCCCCCCCCCCCCCCCCCCCCCCCCCCCCCCCCCACCACCACCACCACCTCTGATATATGTTGTCATCATTTTAGTTTCAGATGTTTATAATGTTCAGTATCACCTCAACTTTCTAATTTATCATCTTGGTTATTTCACATATGTAACCATTCATTTTTCCCTATTTAGAGTAAAAGTTCTTATTTGAGGCTATTGCTCTGAAACAGATACATACTCGGTATTTCTGTGACATTGTAAAATATTCTTAGGCTTAACATTAGAAGAGGACATCAGAAAACCTGTATGTAGCTAATTTCATGCATTCTGAAGGTAGTTGTTATGGTGCTGCTAGAGGGAGGGGCGCGAGAGGGCCGGCCGGGGGCCTTTTGCCCACGGCCGGTGGCAAGAGGGAAGGGTTTTCCTTCTTAATTCTTGCTTGATTAGATTGATACATCTCCTCTCCTTATATAGAGAGGTTTACTTGACTCCCAAGCAAGGCTTACTTGACCCCTAAGCAAACCCTAAGACTAACGGGCCCAAGCCCATGACGTACTCTAACACTACACCCCACCCGGACAAGCAGCTCGTCCTCGAGCTGCAACCTAACGACGACTCGACTCCACACAAACCTAACGCCTAAAAACAAGCCTTTTACATCTCGGCCTATTGTATTTAGACTCCGACTCTTTATTTGTGACTCCGAACGAGAAGGCGAGAATCCTCCGCGCACCAAACTTTTGCGTTTGCAGCCCCCTGGATCCCATGGACACCATCGGGACCAAAGGGGCCCTCGCGGCGGCCGGCGGCGGAATGCAGTGGCGCCACGCGGTGCGCTCCTGTCGGTGACGCCACGTCTTCTCCCCGCTGGCTGACTGTCGATGTCGCAAACGTGGAGGTCGCTGCCCGCGGGAAAAACAGCATGCCCGCCGCCCTTGGGGGAAATCGCATGCCCAAGATCCCCGACGCAGCGGACGAGATCGAGGTCCGTTGCGCCGCGAAGCGCAACTTGGAGGAGCTGCAGCTGCAAATCACGCATCTCCCGCACATGCCGACGCGCTAGGAGGCCGCGCGCAGCAGCCTGCAGCCGCACCGCCGCCGACACGTGGTGGGGAGCGATCCAAGCCGGAAGCGTTGACGGCGACGGCGGGAACTTGATCTGCTGGATGGGATCGCCCTGGGACGGCGGTGGCGCTGCTGGGAACGAGGTTGGCACAGTCCCGTTGTAGGGCATCCCATGCTGGGACGTGATGACCGGCGCCGTGGTTGCGGCCGAGGGCGGTGGCGGCGGCCGGACGGGGGTCAGCGCCGGTGCTGTGACCATGGCGGACCCTCCGTGGAACAGCGGCAGCGGCGGCTGCAGCAGCCTTGCGTCGAGCGGCGGCGACTGGATGTGCGGCGGCGCCCAGGCCGCCGTATAGATCGGCCCGGAGATGGACAGCGGCAGCGGCGGCTGCAGCAGCCTTGCGTCGAGCGGCGGCAGCGGCGGCTGCATCAGCCTTGCGTCGAGCGGCGGCTGCCGCAGCCAGGCAATCGCGGCGGAGGCCGCCTGGTGCGGCTGCTGCCACGGCAGCAGCGCCGGCCCGTAGGCAGCGACTGATGGCGCGGCCGCCGGCGGTCCGTAGGGACCGGCCAGGAAGAGGCAGATCCCTTGGACGGCGGTGGTGAGATCGCGGATTGCTCCGGTGATCTCCTCCGGGGTGAGGACGACGGGAAACGGCGGTGATGGGGTGAACATGATCGAGCCTGAGCGCTCTGATACCAGATGTTATGGTGCTGCTAGAGGGAGGGCGCGAGAGGGCCGGCCGGGGGCCTTTTGCCCACGGCCGGTGGCAAGAGGGAAGGGTTTTCCTTCTTAATTCTTGCTTGATTAGATTGATACATCTCCTCTCCTTATATAGAGAGGTTTACTTGACTCCCAAGCAAGGCTTACTTGACCCCTAAGCAAACCCTAAGACTAACGGGCCCAAGCCCATGACGTACTCTAACAGTAGTTTTGGTGCATATAAACTCCATTTAGTTTCTGGATGTTGCCTTCTTAATTTTGCATGCTTTCCTTTTTAACATGGAGGCTGCTGCTTGTGAAAATTATTTGGCCATGCAGGCTCTGAATTTCGTGCTACAAACTCCATTTAACCAAACACTTCAGATTTCATTGTAAATCTGGATCATAGTCCCTGACACGTGTGTTAATTAGTTTTGTCATCGGCTTCCAGCATCATCAGTAGTTTTATATCTCCTGCATTTGTATTTGCCAGTCTTTTGTGACTACTGCAATTTATCTGTTTATGCCTGCATATTTGAGGGTTCTGTACTAGAAAAATAAGTAACAAGAAGAGACATACCTTTCTTTTCTAAAATAATATTCCAACTATTGCCTGTCATACGTGCTTGATGATTTATTTCTAAATATGTGCTCAATTTTTTCCATGGCTTAGCTTTTAGACAATGATAAACCGTTTTTCATTCCCAACTAAATCTCTCTGTTCTTGCCCCATGCATACAACATGTTGCCCATCAAAACAGTGGTTTCTTCAATTCAAGCCAATTAATTCCTATCTCCACATGGTTTCTTCAATAAGCAACATACAACACCCTATTTAAATATCACACCTAACTTATTACCGAATGCTACCGGCCTTTCTCTTCACAGAAAATAGATCATTACTACCAAAATTCCTCTGTCCATTGCCTAAATTATTCTATGTTAGTTACCGAATGCTATAGCGATATAGGCCATTAGGTATATGCATCAATCACTGAAAGGTTGCAATTATCATGAGATCAAGAAAAATAAACTATCTGAGTGTGCAAGAACAGTAAGATTTTGTAGTTACAAGACTTGGGAAGATCAATATCTGAAGAACATTACACTATTTTATCTCAGGTGGACAATGACAAACTCCACGCTCTTCCGCTTTCAGGAACAACCTGACGTTGACCAGTTAACCTTTGAATCAACTGATCTTATACGCAAAGTGGTCAAATATCCTTAATAGGACAGACTCTAATACAAGTGAAGGTGATCAGTTCCTGGTTACTACTAGAGTCCCTCACTGCCACCTTACATGAAGATCTCCCTCTGGATGATGAAATCATCTATGACTCTTATGGTTGGTGCTTTGAAGATTATCTGCTGTCTGGTTGTGTGTTTCATCTGTCCTCTCTTTAAGAATCTGTTTACCGATGTGTATTTATCCTGCAATAATGCGTAAAGCATTGTGCTTTGTTTTGTCTATAAGGTAGTCAGCTGGTTACCATGTTTGTATGTGTTTCCCTTGGTAGTTGGTATTGCCTCCCCACCTTATGTCCACCTTATGTTTGAAGTACTGCTACTTTGTTTTCAAGTGAACCACTACCTGATATCATGTGCCTCCATATTTACTCTCGGTACTAAATCTAATGGAGCATATTTTAGACTCATTAGACTGATAAAAGTTATTCACATTATTTTCTGTGATGTGGTTCCTTATGTTTTGGAAATATTCTTTGAGGTATCACTTCAAATTTTGCCATCTGATTAAGTAATGTTTGTAATATATGTGAACCACAGGCAAATAAATTATTGATTCAAATGGTGGCGCGCGTCAAGGCGTGCTTCCAAAACTCATTAGGTGTTTGAAATCGTGTTCCCGAACTGATGAGAACTTATGTATTTAGTACTACTTTCATGCGTGAATATATATTATGTACACCTAGATGGACTCTCATAATGCCATCTTATGTTATGTCAATGTGCTGTGTGATTCAGCATTGCTTGATCTTATGATCCTAAAAATAAGCTTTCAAATATATTAGCATTGTGATTTGCTTATACAAATGGATATAAATGATTTTTTGAATAATCTGTATAAATATGACAACCATGGGCAAGAAATTAAAAGAACTATCAAGTGTCGCGAAGCCATCTTATGTTATGTCAGTGTGGTGTCAATTTCTATATTACTTTCACTTTGTGCTTCAACATTGATCTGACATGTTTTTAATTTTTTTATTGTATAATGTGTTGATGGTTGATTTCACACGATCCTACAAATATGCTTTTAGATCTATAGTCCTGTGATGAATTATTTGATATCTGTGGTGGTCAATCAACTTCTGATATAACAATCATATTTTGCTTATACATATGATTACAAATTCATATGGATATAAATGTCCTTTAAATGATATGTATAAATGATCGTGAGCACGGGCAAAAAATTCAAAGAAGCAAAAAGCGCCGCGCGGCGAGCCGCGCCGTTCGAATCTAGTACAACATACACCTACTTCTAAGTACGCGGATGACGGGCAAGCAGCCATCCTTGTGCTGGGACCTGGGAGCAAGAGAGCAATGCCATTCTGGCTGGTCCTCCATCTGAAGAAGCTCAGCGTCGGTCCGATAAGCTGGTCGGCGCGATATTAACCCTCTGATTTGATCGGACGTTCGTTTTTCGTTTGGATCTGAACAAACCAGCCAGCCGACCCAATCCCTAACCCTAATCCCCTTTCTTTCTCGTCCCGGTTTCCCCACACGCGAGTGAGCTCCCGGGCGGCCTGATTCGCCGGCCCGTCCTCCGGTACTGATGGAGGTTGGCGCGCGAGCGGGGCTAAGGCGGAGAGCAGGAGCGCGAGCTGAGCACGCGGAGCCGTGGGAGACGGCCGACCTTGACGAGACCATGAGCCGCCTGCTCCTCCCCTCCTCCTCTCCGCGCCGCGTCTCCTCTTCCCCGGACCTCAACGCAGACGCCGACGACCAACCCATGTTGACGGAGACGAAGTGGATGACGAGGTCGAGTAGAAGGTATCCGACGACCACCACGCCCCGCGGGAGAGACACGAGCGCGCGGTGCTGTTCCTCCTCTCCGAAAGGTAACGGCTAATCTACGCTGATTTTTTTTTGTTTCCTGTTCTGCTTGAACTGAATGCATATCAAGTGTTTGACGAAATGACTAGCTGGACGAGTAGAATTTTGGCGACCATATTAGTTCAGGGGCATGACCGACTTTGTGATCCAAATTCTGAATCACAGCATGTACAACAACGTTAGATTTGTTGAACAGAGCATGGATATCAAACACAATGAACTGGTATTGGTGTTATATTTACACAGACACACATTCAAGTCATTAAGGTTGGCTTTCTATTGTTTCTGTTGATTATGCAGCAATTTGAGAGAGACCCATATACTTATCTACTACTATTCATTATATGGTCAGACATTGCCATCAGAGTTGTACTTAACATGATATTTCACATGATAAATCTAATTATTGGAGTTACATTAGATTAGATGAATGATAACCTATCCGAGCTTCTGACTCTCATAATACTTAGTTATCCCAGATGTGCAGAGATTAGGCTACTTTGCATAC
Source organism: Puccinellia tenuiflora (assembly GCA_012064385.1). NCBI lineage: Eukaryota > Viridiplantae > Streptophyta > Magnoliopsida > Poales > Poaceae > Puccinellia > Puccinellia tenuiflora. Next base: position 1,228,873 of record QRDG01001689.1, on the reverse strand, counting down.
AAAAATAATAGAGCTAAATGGTCATGCTTATGATATGCTGTAGATAAGTTGAATCTAGGTGTTAATGAGATCAATGGACAACCCCATATTGCACTATGATATGCTTATCAGTACCCTGTGTATCTCATCTGGTTAATTGACCTAGTATTTCCTATAAACAAAGCACTACTTGCATATGCTACACAAGGTGAAATGGGAACATTAATTGGGCTGTGGCACACTATCACTGAATGAGTGGTTGCCTAACTTCATGCAACCACTATTAGCTAAAGAGCTAATTGTGTTTAATTGGTAGCCACAGTTACCTCTTTAGTTAATACTATGTAGGTATTTTGAAAGTATCTACCTGTTGGGAATATAGTAGGGCTGGTAAACTCACTATTGATATTTAAGATTGGTGCCTAAAAATTCAGATTTCTTTTCTCTTCAGTGCTTTTCCTTCATATGTTCGGATGCTTGATTATGTTCTCAGTTTCTTCTCTTGTTTATTACAGTTCATTTTGGCAAGCTAACATGTTTATTCCTTTTCCAATATAAAATCCAGAAAGTGATTATGACAGAAGTGGAGACTTTCACATATCGCTTCAGAATAGATATTTTAAGATTGCGTTAGTGTTCTTTCCCCTGATTTCAGGAATAGCAGAGATTTTAAAATCATTATAATATGTTTATTTTGTTACTAAAAATCAAAGTAGTTTCTCATTTATGTGCTTTGCTTTCAAAGGTTCAGATATTTACATGTTTTCGATTACTTTGCTGGATCATTACATTTTATTTTGGGAGTGAAAATAGTGTAGTGCTTTCTTTGCCAGTCCCTCTTATTAGTGACTGCTTCTATGGTTTATGTCCTGGACACGTTTTGTTTGTGTGTGATTCTTGGTGCCAACATCCATTCTCCTCTTTGAAGTGATTCCCATTAGGTGAAGGCCTACTTTGAGTACTTTCTTCTTTCCCCATTTAATGTGCTAATTGAGATTTTTGGTTCAGTTGTGTCTTTGGGTTGCATGCTAAGATCATTTGAGACCATTTCACTTCCAAACTAAAATTGTTGAAGTTATACCTGTCTTGGATGGTTCCTTCTCGACTTAATCTAAAATTAATTTCCTTGCATCTTTAATTATACTACATGCCTTTTATTTGAATTCACCTTGTGATGCATGCAGACATGGATTGTTGTGTGTGGCTTATCTGAGTTCTGAAATCAGCTCCTATCTTGCACTAGCCCATCCTTTCATGTGATTCAAAATCCCTCATGTTGTAGATTACCTTGATAAGGTAAGCTGATCCCCAGCCCCTCCTTTCAAGTGATTCAAATCACTAATGTTGTAGATTACCTTGATAAAGTATGCTAATAAAAACAATGATCAACAGATAAATTGTATTATTATTGTGATATTTCTGGAGTGTTGTAACATACCTTGAGCAGCTAATACAAACTAGCATGTTTTCCATAATAGTTTTATATCTTGCTTTCAGTTTAATAATCTCAGAATATTACATTTTGGAGTCATGATGACTTAGGTAAACTGTGCGTACACAATATCTTTGCATCGATTGCCAATGTATATAGTGCAGCAAGTTGGATCTATTTCCATTGACTTGGATGTTAAGTATTAGTGTTCAGCCTATATTTGGGAATATTTTAGAAGCTATATTGTTTTTATGTAAATTATACTCCAGATACAAATCATCTTCATCTGAATTGCCAATTTACAGTGTTGGGGCTATATCTGATGGATCACTACTTTGAATACCCGGTGTCCTAAAATAACTATTATAGACTGATATGTCTTTGCAGTTCTTTTTGCAGCCAATCTGCTGTTGGTGCAGCTAACCAAACGCTCTTTTGTTCACCTTTGCACGTGCCGTCTTCATGCACCATTCGAACCATTTAGACATTATGCTGCTACCAAATCTATAGAGTTCCTCTGTTATGTGTTTATTGTACTATAGTTCATATTGCACTATGCCTCTGGAGTTACTGAACCTCCTTATGTACCAATTTTTACCATTGTGCAGTTCTGTTTCGGCATTGCATATTTCGTTTTTGACAGTGTTGTCACAAAATTATAGGCCCAAAGAGAGAATGAAAAAAGAAATGTGGTTGCGTGTCAGCTGTGTCCATCTCTTATGTGGGTTGCACTTATAGATTTCTTATGCGCTGTCTTCTTTATTTTCATTTTTAATTTGATGAACTAATGGATCAATTTTGGTGATACAAGATGGTGAATTATGCTGTCCAAACAGCATGCAATCAATTCCATGAACTATGGTGCAATTTTGGTAGTAGCTTAGTGGACATTTAGGTATTTCATTGTTCATTGTACAGTTCAGCATTGTGAAATTTACTGTAATATACAGTTCAGCAAACATTTCTGTAATATGTGAATCCTGCTATGAAATGTGTAAATGCTATGTTGAAAGATGTAATATCTATTCTTGATTTTTGGGAAACATGGTGCCTAAAAAAAGTGCCACAAAATGGATACCTGACACCTTAGAGAAAATAACACAAAATCAATTAGTGGCACTTGGGAGAAATGTTTACTGAATGTATGAGCAAAGGTCAGCAGCACGTACTGTTCAAATATATCGGGTCACATTTATTTTGTATGTACGTGTATAAACAGTTCAAACTTTCAGTTTCCTTTCCCTTTCAAATTTATGTGTGGCATTACGCCATTACCTATCTAACAAGGTGCACAATTGTCAAGCTCTCGCTTGGAAAGCTTGTGCTGGTGAGATCCGTGTTCCAATGTCATTGCCAGATTAGAATTGCCAAAATGATCATCTAATTCAAAATGGCATAGATACGTACACACTAGCTTTATGGAGCGACTCTCGTACGTGTCCAATGCGTCATACTAAGGGCCTGTTCGGAAGCTCTCCACTCCACTGAATCCATTGACTCCACTCCGCTCTTCTCATTTCTGGCTCCGCATGACAAAACAGGAGCGGAAAACACGTTCGGCAACTGGCTCCACGCTGCTCGTGGAATGTTTGTTCTAGGTCAGGCACTGGCACAACGTCAAGGATTTCAGAATTGTGCACATATTTCTCACAGGATTTCTCACAACAAATAATTTCTGGAACAAGTCACGGAATTTCTCAAATAATTATTTCTCAAATAATTCTGCACGTATTTCTCACAAGAAATATTTGTCACAAAATCAATTTGTGGACAGTTTCAGAGTACAAAATTTATCACTCTTTCCAGATATCTCACATAAATAATACTGCTCATAGTACCACATAGTTTGGCACTGAATGGAAAACTGAAGTAGCAATTTGTTGGCACTCACACAAAATTAAAATAGCAATTTTGAGCACGATGTTGCTTGAATTAACTCGCTTGAAAGCTGGTTCGGTTGAATGCTTGATGCTGCACAGGAGAGTAGCTCTAGTTAATAATTGACACCTACAAATGAAATAGGTAAAGGACATGCATTTGACAGTCTCAAGAGTACAGGAAGGTAAAACAAGTTATGTACTCACATTTATCATGGAATGCTTATCTGTTCAGTCACCAACCAAGAGCAATAGCGGTTGCTAGCATGTCACGCTCCAAGTCCATGTTTTTATCACTAGCCTCTGTGGTCGATGCATCTGATGCATTTGGAGGGATGGCGTAGCGTTTAAATCTTGAAGGGATAGTTGGGACATAGTCAGGATCTCTGTCGACTCGACGGAAATGAAGATCCCCCTTGTCATGATATCGAACATAGTTGTGAAGGGTCATTGCAGCAGCCACGATCATCTTCTGAGTTTCAATTGAATAATTGGGCATCTTTAGGAGAATCTGCCACTTCATTTTCAGCACCCCAAAGCCTCTCTCGACCACATTGCGCTTGGATGAGTGAATCTTGTTAAATTTCTCTTTAGGTGTTCTTGGTGCTACACCTCTATGAAAGTCAGGAACATGGTACCTCTCCCCTTTGTAAGGTGCTAGATATCCAGGTCTGTTTGGATATCCCGCGTCCACCAAGTAGTACTTATCTACAAGTAACAAGTCAATTGCATCAAGTGTTGCCATTTGGTAAAGAACAGAATAATAGAAAATATCACATATTGCTAAGACATTATGTGGCAGCTAATACTGACCTTTTGGAGGATGGGGAAATACATCTTTGTCAGCTTGAAGTGCATGGTACAGTACACTGGTATCATGCATAGAACCAGGTTGACCAATGGATGCATACATGAAGTGCATGTCAAAATCACATATTGCTAAGACATTCTGAGTTGCCGATCCTGACCTTCCAATGTATCTTACTTTCTTGCTAGCAGGAATGGAAGCTCTTATATGGGTCCCATCTAATGCACCAATGCAACCTTTAAGATGTGGATAAGCTCTTCTATCATTCCTAATTATTGGGTGCACAGTACGGAAGTTGGAGTCCTTCGGTTTAAGGTAATCAGCTGCCATCTTAATCACACATAGTAGAACCTCATGAAACTTACGATGCACTGTATCTGCTGCATGCTTGAAACGATTCTAGGTTCTTCTATTGGACTCACAGCCACCTAAAATCCACAAGAACATCGCAAGTGCCTCATAACTGCTCACAAAACATGTTGATTTCAAGCCATACCTTTTGACCAACAAGTCATGCAGATGAAAGAAGAGGCGAGCATTCATTCTCAACATGGTATATGTCTCTCCAGGTGTTGACACAGTCTCCTGCAGCCATCCAAATCCACTGAGAATGGAAGTCCTGGGATCTGCCTTGAACAAGTAAGTGTCATAGTACTTCCCAGCAATGGTTGCTGCACCAACAGTGATGTTTGACATGGATTGCACATGGTGGCAGACCCTCTTCTTCCTTACTTCATAATAGTCATCGCTGTCACTATCACTGTCAGATGACATCTGCACATACATAAGTAGCAACAATTAGTACTTGAGTAACAACAAGATAAGTCAAATAAACAATAAAAAGTAGAAACAAGGGACGTGAAGACACACAGAATAAACAATAGAATACAATACAAACCATACAAATAGATAGTTAACTTTAGTAGATAATTTAAAGTACGGAACAATCCAAGTCTTACAAGCAAACCATAGTAGATAATTTAGTTTATACTTCAAACTATTACAATAAATATGCTAGAAACTTCGGCATTCGCATCTAATGCCCATACTTGGCGTTGTACTTCCTGCGTAACCAATCAAAGCGAGCACTATGTTCAGCCATGTGCATGAACATCTCTCTCTGCTCTCTCTTCACAAATAGTTCACTAGCAATGAAGTATTCATCGCTGCCTACTTTCGCACCACACTCAACAACTAGGTCCATCGCAGCAGCGACCGATGAACTTTCTTCTCTCTTCATGAATGACTCAAAGTTGGATTGGGTCTTCTCGGCTATGTTTCCAATCTTGGTGATTTGTTCTTGCATAACAACTGATGTCTTCGTCTTCTTGTTCTTGCCATCCATATACTTGCCAAGTCTCTTCACTGATTGGTTTTGGTTCTCTTCTGTTTGGGTCTCCTCCAGATCAACATCTTGTATGTCATCCACATTGAAAACTGAAGTTGCACTGCTAGACTGGGGGATGGAGGGCTGGGGGATGGAGCCTGAAGCAGGATTCCAGTGGTCGGTACCATCACTTGTGATGTCCTCGAACATGATACTCAAGTTATCCTCATTTCGAAGTCCATGCTTTTGGAACTTGCCACAGCCAGGGATGTCCTGTAATGATACAAAAATGGTACAAAGATAACAAGAATTAGCATCACTACTCATAGAAGATTTGCTTCCATGATATGAAAACAGAAAGAAAATCACCACCCACCTTCTTTGCCTTGTTCCACCACTCAGCATCTTGTTTGACAGTGTTCTTCTCGTAGTCCCACCCACCACCAGTTTCCTTCAGCTTGAGTTTCTTGAAATTGGTGTAATCAGTCTTTAGCTTATCCCATTTGTTCTTTAGTTGGATCCTGGTGTATTCCAAACCTGTTCTAGTCTTGAAATCCTTTGCAACTTCTTCAAAAGCATTTTGCGTCAAGTGTGTGCTTGGCCGATTGCCAGCACGAACTTGTAGGACAAACAACTCGGTCAAGATCTGAGTGTTTTCCACACTCCATTCGGCAGACATTCTTCAAGAAAATCACACATAAATCAGTAGCAAATCAACCATCTAAAACTCCTAACGGGAGGTGCTACTATCAGTTAACGTGTCTGACAAAAGATAGCTGCCTGCTTGACAAGGGCATGGAAAAGGCTTCACACACACCGCGGCCACAGATCCGCGCCACCTCCCTAGATCGCCGTACCAAATCGACCAGATCCCCTCAACGGCGACAGGAAAAGAACAGATCGGTACGCGGGAGGCTCACCTTCTCCGGGTCGCCGCCCTTGTCGGGGTGGTTCTTGATGGCGGCCTTGTGGTAGGCCTTCTTGAGGTCGTGCCGGCAGACGATGAAGACGAGAAGCTGGGGATAGACGAGCCGCTATCTTGAAAGAACAGCAAACCCTATCGCTGCTGGAGCCGTGGACGGGCAGAACTTCAGGGGAGGAGGTAGACGAGGAGGAGCCGAAGGTCGCAGCGGTACAGATCTGGCCGGAAGGGTGCTGGGAGCGTCGCCGGTGGGGTCGCGGCGCTAGGTCGCCAACGAGAGGAGATGACGAAGGTGGGCGAGAGGGAGGAGGATGGACGAAGCGAAGCGGTATCTGGGAGCGTCGGGAGCTCGGGTTTTGCCGCTCCGTGAAAATGACCAGCAGCCCGTGCCGCTCCGCTCTTCTGACTCTGCGGAGTTGAAGCGTTCGGCACCGCTCCGTCCGCTCCTGGAGCTGAGTTGCGGAGCGGAGAGCTTCCGAACAGGCTCTAATAAAAGAGCACATTGCATCACCCACGCCCTCTATAAAAAGCACATTGCATCACCCACGCCCTCTATCATGCACGAGGCATTCCCGCACGCCAAATTTCTGAAATTGGCAAGCTCTTAGGCAACATTCACTTGGACTCATAATCTTCGTATATACACGCTCGATCGATTACTGGCGATCGATCAGTGCCATCGTCGTATATATGCATGCATGCATATGTCTCGATCGGCGCCTCAGATACGCTCGCTCGATTGCTTTGCCTTTGATCGGCCTTAATTTGCGCAGCACCAAGACGTGAAGAGGCGACGACGCGCGCGTTGATTCGTCTCCAGGTAGCTGGTAAAAGACGTGTGTCGAGGCAGCCGCTGGAGTACTGGTAACAGAGTCACGGTGCGTGACATTATTCTTGATTCTCCCCTGGTTTTTTTAGAACCAGCGGTGAAGCAACTCGCCTTGATCTTTCTTTTTTTTGCGGTAAGAACCCTGGATCTATTAGCATCTGACATTACAACGCACCCCACAGTAAGATCAAGCACCATTTGAGTGTCGAGTATGATATCTTGCCCCCAAACGATCGAGGCTTGACCCAGACCTGCATTGTGTATGATATTAATTTTCGGAGCAAAGGTCAGCAGCACGAACAGTTCAAATATATAGGGTCACATTTATTTTGTATGTACGTACATAAACAGTTCAAACTTTCAGTTTCCTTTCCCTTTCAAATTTATGTGCGCCATTGCCCATCTAACAAGGGTGCACATTTGTCAAGCTCTCGCTTGGAAAGCGTACGTGAGATCCGAGTTCCAAACTTCCAATGTCATTGCCAGATTAGAATTGCCAAAATGATCATCTAATTTAATATGGCATAGTACGTACACACTAGCTAGCTAGGAGCTAGCTAGCTGTATGAGCGACTGTCGTACGTGTTCAATGCGTCATACTAATAAAAGAGCACATTGCACCACCACCACGTCCGTTTCCAGGTAGCTGGTAAAAGACTAAATGACGTGTCGATGGAGGTAGACGCTGGAGTGGTAACAGAGTCACGGTGCGTGACATTATTCTTGATTCTCCCCTGTTTTTCTTAGGACCAGATTGCCCCTAAGCTGGTGCGTCGGAGAAGCGGTGAAGCAACTCGCCTTGTTCTTTCTTAGCAAGATCAAGCAGCATATACTTTGAGAAGGGTGAAGCAGCTCGCCTTGATCTTTCTTAGCAAGTCGCCAGTTGTTCACGCCACTGAACCAGGACTTGCGCGCGCGTGTCGCCTCCCCTCTGGTACAGCTTCGTCGCCAATGAACTGGCTCCATGCTGTTGTGGCAACTTCAACTTCTGGGATGTCTCTCCAACACGTTGCCGTCTCGCACGAACTTCCCTCATCCGTCTCCAACACGTGAACTGGCTCCAGTAGTGCTTTCTATATGTGCCGTAGAGCTAACCCTATCACCTTCTTAGACAAGTTTATGAATGGTCTAGCGACATTCATCATGGATTCTCCTCAATATATCTGATCTAGCCTTTATATTCATATAACTTGCACCAAATACCTCCACTCTTTCGTGCACTTTCTTTGGTTTTTCTATCTTCAACAATTTTGTAATGAGATGCAATAATTCAGCTGTTCCATCAACACCTTATTGATCTTTCTTATTAATAAAGACCACTTTTTTAGGAAAATGACATTGTGTTCTCTTTTACCATTGTATTGAATATAGGACTCTTGTATTGTTGGTTGCATTGCCGGTCACGGTTTTCCCCATTCTCAGCCATAGCAGAATAGGCTAACCAAAAATGGATAATTCACAAGGACTTTTTTCCTCCTCACTACTCGTTAGACACAAAATATTTTTCCTAATTCATTGGACATGTTTACACATAACTCATGTCGAGAAACTTATTCACAATGAAAAATGAATGTAATGTTAGGCAATATAAGATTATCCAGTAACCAGATGTTATCTCCCACTTGGTAGTAAAACTGATCTTGGACTTAAAGTCTTTTTTTTAGAAGAGCTGATCAGCAACTCCCCCAACCTAACCCTCCTCCGGTGGCGGCGCCACCAACTCCGGGGAGCTCCTCCTCCGCGGCCCTCCAGCCCCCCTACAGCCTCTCCCTCCCCTCGCCGCCGCCGGAGGTGTTGCCGGGCCAAGCCTGAGCGGCAGGGCGACGGGGGCGGGGGCGGGGGGGGGGGGGGGGGGGGCTTTCCGCTGGTCGCGACCCGGGGGGTTGGGGAGGTGCCCCTGATCTCATCTGTGGTGGTGGTGGTGCGTGGCGTCGGCGGGCGGAAGGCGAGGTGGCGGCGTGGCCGGATTGCCTTCTCCTCCGCACGACGGGCTGCTCTGCCCGCATCACATGGGAGCCAGGGGGCGTGTTGCGTCGAGTTTCATTGTATTTTTATTTTGTGCTGGTCGTGTTGCGTCGAGTTGTAACTCATATGTACCAGTTGTTTTCCTTGATCAATATACAGTAATATATAAGATACCTTCGGACGTCTTTCCTCAAAAAAAAAAAAAAACAGCAGCCTGTGGCAGAACACAGCGATGGGACTTTGTGCACGTACACATAAGTGTTCTGTACATATATGACTTTGTGGACACGTACGCACTGGAGAGCCAAGACGAACACACTGCTAGGTATGTATTTTTCTTTTGAGTTAGTTCAAGGGTTTCTTTGCTTGGTGGAGGTTACATCATGTGATCTCTAGATATTTATGTCTTCGATTAATTTGTCTTTTTTCTTATATTGTGTGCTGCACATGAATGCTAGCTAATATATTCAAATATTGGTGATGTGAATTTCATAGTTACTGTACATATATGCCAAGAAAAAATGACTCTGATTTTGTAATATTGACAAAACTTTCAAACAAGAAACCAAAACAAATATTTATACCATTAATGGAGGTGTACAATTACATTTTTTAATATTTATAAATACATTAAATCTTTATTAAGTACTTAAAGTGATGTTTAATTAGATGTTGTTTAATCAGACATGATTCACACTGAGTGGAAATTTTGGAGAACTTGGAGGGATTACAAATTTTGGGAGCAAAAGAAAGTGTTAGTATTGATTGGAATCAACACAAGGATCCCTTTGAATTAGTATATATACTAAGATATAATGCATGTCATTAGTAGAGATTATTTAGATGAGGTCATACAATAAATTTAAGACTTATTAAGATGTAAAAATTATGAGAAACCTGAGTCGACATAGTTATGTTACATGACATAACAAAATATATGTGAATCAGAACGTAGACCATCTGGATTGAAGAGAACAATGAGAAGGGCGTAAAAATATGTTGAAATAGCACTACATGTGTTAAAAAAAGCCTATGTTACATAAAACGATGACATGGCACTTTTTGAAATCTCGCAACAAATATTCGATCACTGATTATATGGTTTCAAACTTTTTCACACTTCTAATTAACATAATATTTTTTATGGCCATAGAACCTTGCTAGTTATACTAAACATGCATCAAGTAATTAATCTCATGGTTTTATTATTTAGTCTAACATAAAACAAACTCATGATCAATATCGTTCTAATCTATAATCCATAGAGTCCACGTTATCACCCCGGGCCTCCAGATAATATACAAGACACAATCACATAATAACAAGATCATATCCAATATACAAAGTAATAGAAGGTGAAAGCATCATATGGTTCAACTATATTAACAAAGATAATGATCACAATCAATATCAGACAATATCTATTGGTACAAGCCCTCAACCCCGAGGGTGGAATACTCACGCATCGCCATTAGGAGCAGCAAGGTCAATTAAGATGAATCCGGACATGGATCCCCGTCCCGACAGAGTGCCAGGCTAAGGCCTCGAACTAGTTTTTCGGATGTTGGCGATTCTGTATCAAAACTTCCGCATATATTCGCGGCACATACTTTTTAGGTCAAGGAGCTTCGTATAGGCGAAGGGGCATCACATGGAGGTGGCCAGGGACGTCGTGAACCCATCTGTCGCATCCACCCCTGGGTGCGCCCTAGGGGTGCGCCGCCAAGTGGTGGCCCTTTTTGTCTCTCCGTCTTCGTCTCGAAAATTTAGGCAGGTTTTCAACATACTGAAGTTAATGATGATATAGGGCACTACTTCCAAACATTGAAAGGTCTAAGACAAGGAGACCCTTTGTCGCATGTACTTTTCAATCTTGTTACTGATATGTTGACAATTATGATTGAGAGGGCAAAAGCAGATGGTCAGATCGGTGGCTTACTGCCGCACCTTACGGAGGGAGGGATTTCAGTTCTTCAGTATGCTGATGATACTATCCTCTTCCTTGAACAAGACTTAGAAAATCTGTCAACACGAAGCTTATTCTTTGTTTGTTTGAACAACTATTAGAACTGAAAATGTAAATTTCCACGAAAGTGAGATATATTGTTTTGACAAAGCAAAGGATGTTCAGAACGACTACCGATACATCTTTGGATGTGATGTAGGGGAGCTCCCATTTAAATATTTGTGAATTCCTATCTGTTATCGTACTCTACTCAACAAGGAGTGGAAACCATTTAGGATCGTTTCGAACGGAAACTAGGATGTTGGGCTAGTAATATATTCTCATACGGGAATCGTCTTGTCTTGATAAACACAATTCTAACTAGGTGCCAATGTTTTTGTTTTCTTTCTTTGAAGTGCCAAAAGGGGTACGGAAAGATTAGATTTTCGTTCCCATTTCTTTTGGCAGAGTGATAGGATGAAGAAGAAATATATGTTAACCAAGTGGAAAATTATATTTCGTCCGAAAGAACAGGGCGGATTGAGTATTGAGGATTTGCATGAGGAGGGCTCGCTCCTTCAAATCCTGGTGCCATGGGTGTATATATTATCTTTCAGTTGGCTTTATATTAGCTTGGCATGTCCTTTTGACCCTTATTCTCTCTCTATCTAGAACGGAGAGAAAACCATTCGATTAGGGGAACGGAGCTTGATCTTTACTCGGAGCGAAGGGAGAAACTAGTCAGGAATTGCACTCTAGTCAAAAGAGAGCAAGGGTTCTGAGCTCGACCGTTGAGGAAGGAGCGAAAACCCGATGTCCGAGGTTCTAGCTTGCTTCAATAAAGCTAGCAAGCGTAGAGGTTTTTTATATTAAAAACAAATGTTTATTTAGCAAATGGTTATTTAAGTTTTTGAATGAAGAGGGTACGTGACTACGTGTCAAGAATTGCTTACCAATAAATATTTACGAGATAAAACGTTGGCTCAAGTAGTGGTTAAGCCTATTGATTCACCTTTTATTAAAAAGGGTTGATGAAAAAAATCATCACGATGCAGAGGCTGGAGTAATCCATCATTTCGAAAAAAAAAACATCTCGCGCAAAATCCGTGTCTTCCACTTTTATAAACAGTTTTTCTAAACTTCAGCTAGCTGAAAACTGATTTCACCATCGGTCACTTTTTTCTCGCAGCTGATTCCTCGTGGTGCTACGCGCATCTCTTCAGTACCAGTCTCTCTTCTTTCTTTTTCTCGTTCTCTATATGAACACAACCTCCAGAGTTCAGAACTCACGCAGTCACGCCTCGGCCAGTCTCCCACCACACCATGGCCGTCGCACAGCTCCTTCGTCTACTTCTCGTGCTAGCAGCCATGCACAGCTCCGCGGCGGACTGCGAGCGGGTGTACTGCCCGGACTGCCACCGCGCCACGGAGGTGGTCGAGGACCACTCCACCGGCGACACCGTCAGCACCGAGTGCGCGCTCGCCCTCGAAGCGCACTACATCGACGAGGGCTCCGAGTGGCGCACCTTCAGAGGCGACGCCGGCGGCGGCGAGACTGCGCGGAAGAGTGACGACGCGCACTACATCGACGAGGGCTCCGAGCGGCGCACCTTCAGCGGCGACGCCGGCGGCGGCGAGACTGCGCGGAAGAGTGACGACGCGCACTACATCGACGAGGGCTCCGAGCGGCGCACCTTCAGCGGCGACGCCGGCGGCGGCGAGACTGCGCGGAAGAGTGACGACGCGCACTACATCGACGAGGGCTCCGAGCGGCCCACCTTCAGCGGCGACGCCGGCGGCGGCGAGACTGCCCGGAAGAGTGACGACGCGCACTACATCGACGAGGGCTCCGAGCGGCGCACCTTCAGCGGCGACGCCGGCGGCGGCGAGACTGCGCGGAAGAGTGACGACGAGCACTACATCGACGAGGGCTCCGAGCGGCCCACCTTCAGCGGCGACGCCGGCGGCGGCGAGACTGCCCGGAAGAGTGACGACGCGCACTACATCAACGAGGGATCTGAGCGGCGCACCTTCAGCGGCCACGCCCGCGGCGGCGAGACTGCGCAGAAGAGTGACGACGCGCACTACATCGACGAGGGCTCCGAGTGGCGCACCTTCAGCGGCGGCCGCAAGACTGCGCGGGTGGCGCGGAAGAATGAACAGAAGGTATGATTTATGATTTTCACCACTATTTGCCCAGCTCGTGTCTGGTTCCGACGAACCTGCTTGCTTCTGTATTACGAAAAAAAAATTGATTTTTTTAGCTACTAGACCATGTTACCTATTTTTTTTTTAAATATGCAATAGCAAGGATCATATCCTAAAAAATGTGACTGCTTTTTATTCAAATAATATAAATAGCTAGAATTTGCCCAGCTAAAGATGAATGTGACTGTTTATTATCCACATATTATAATATTGTTATTTGAGAAATCCTTTATATAGTATAAATGTTCATATTGATTTTTTAAAAATAAAATTAATGTTAGTTTGTGAAAATACTTTCGAACAACATTCAAGTTTATATTTGATAAAATGTTCAAATAATATAAAAGGATTTACTACCTACAGGGATAGCTACGCCCGTACTTAAAACCGTTAGATTTAGTCGAGTGATTAGTTCACGTCCGTTCACCGTCCACACACTCCACCAACGTAGCTATTCACGAAAAAATAACACGTTGCCCGGTCGTCGTCGTTCCCGGCCCGTACGGCCGTCGCCGGGTTCCCCACGGCCGCCCCGCGCGACGCTGGTCGCCAAAGAAACAAGGGAAAAATTGGAACCCGTACCCACCTACACCAACGTTTCCAACTCCATTTCCTCCACCCCACCTCGTTTCTCGGCCGCCTCCCGTACCGATTCCCGGCCAAATCCGGCCAGGGCAGCGCGGGGCGGACGCACGTTATGGTGAGTAAATTTTCCATCCTGGTTATATACCCTGCCACAACCATCCCTTTCCATCCCCACAAACCCAGCGCCAAATCCGCCTCCACTCGCCACAACTCCCTCTCCATGCATCATGCCGCCGTCGGGCCGGGGATCGGTTCGGAGGCGACCTTCTCGTACGTCGACGCGCGCGGACGAGTGGAGGTGACGTTGGCACCCACCTTGCACATCGAGCTTGGGGCACGACAAAACTGCGATTTTATGCCGGCGGCGGGCGGCGGAACAGGTCGACGTGGACACGGTTTTCACCGGGGGGTCTCGGTACGGTTGCCGGCCCCGCGGCGGCGAGATGCGGTCCATGTCGCCGAGGGTGCTCCGGTGGTCGCTGGAGTCGAAGAAGAGGTCCGCTGCGTCGAGGCGAGGTGGAGGATGCAGACGGCAGAGCACGGCGGGATCCAGCTTCGCCAAAATCGTCGACTGAAGGTGGCGCTCCGTTCGATCTCCCGATAGTCTTTGGGGATGCACGCGTGTGCTGGAGGCTCGCCACTGCACGCTGCTTCTTGTTAGGCGGTGTCTGCGCGGCTTGGGACGGCAACCTCCGGCTGCAAGTGCTCGCCGGAGTGCTAGCGGCGTCGCGGTGCCAGCTGCTGTCCGCGTCCGGCATGCTCGCCGAACGCGGCGGTGCACGTGGCCATGACGCTGGACCGCGCACCATGGCCGGTGTGCTCTCCATCCTGCACCACGCATCCTGCCTGGAGTACGCCTCGCCGTCGAGGACAGTCGAGCTCGCGTGCGCCATAGGAGCTTTCAGGTTTATTCGTTCCCAATGATAGCCACATGAAGAACTGCAGCTGTACTAACCAGACAGCAGACACTAAGCACAAGACCAAGATGCGAACAAACCATGCCCACCCTCCTATTCCGTCCTCCCGGTACGTGCGACGGCGGAGGAGATGCTGTAGGAAATTAAGTGGAGAGAGGAAGAAGAAAGGCGAAAGAATAGATCGCTCTGTGCTCACCACGCAGCTGCAATGACAAGCGGGGTTTTTATCCCCAAAAAAAAAACATGTTGCCACGTCTACAATACTATGCGTTCCCGTCACCAGTGACCGTGCATAGGCCCGTGAAACGTATTTCAATACCGTAAATATAGGTATTTTCGATGTATATATGGCGACCAAAGTGAATTTCGTCTACAAGTTCGTTACATGTAACTTTTTCTGTTGGGATAGATTTTTTTGTCGTTGTTGGGATAGATTTTTTTCTGTTCGGTTTTCTGCTTTCATTATTTATTTTTGGTTTATGCGGTTCAAATTTTGTGTGTTCTTTCTATTTACTCAAATAAGACAAATGTGATTGTTTTTTATTCAAATAATACAAATATTGTTCTTCGATAAAAATCCATTCCTTGTGAAAATTAACAGTTAAGTGTATATATTAGACTTGATATGAAAACACATCATGGATAAAAACTGACATAATGTTATATATTTTATTTTTTCTCCTCGCAGTTGCCACCCTTGGAGGACAAAACGCCTACAGCCAAATCCACCCTTACGGACATCTATATCGTCGGTGGCATCATTGGCGGAACGATAGGGATCGTGGCTCTCTTCTTCATCGGAAGGTGCATAGTCCGCTGCATCTGGGCCAGAATGAACTCGGCGAGAGTCAAGGTACACGTACACACCGAGGCATATCCACCTGGTGGGGTGGAGTACGCGGCGGAGAGCGCGTACTCCACCTGCCCGATATGCCTCGAGGATTTTACCACCGGGGAGGAGGTGGCGGAGCTGCGATGCCGCCACCTCTTCCACCCTGGTTGTTTGAAAGGTCAGATCAAGTCCCTGAACACCCGATGTGCCATATGCAGTGTTGATTTCGGTGTGTAGTGTTCCTTTTGTGATGTTGTATGAGTGTTTGTGAGGAGATAAGTGGAGATTTGGGTTCAGAATCTGTAATAAAAACATATATAGTGAATTTCGTTTTTTACCCTCTAGCTTGCCATTTGTGACATCAGTTACCCCATTTAGTAGAAATTTCTTCCGGTCACCCCATTTAGTGAAATATGTGCCACATTTTAGATTTTACCCATTGCAAGAGTTGAAAGCATCTGTTAGTTGCGGTCCCCCACACCAGTACATGAAATCACATTAACTTGCGGGTGGCGGATACGCTTGTGGCTATTCTAAAGACAAGGGTCCGAATATATGGAGTGTTGGATCATGTACCAACGGCTCAGATCTTGCGTGAGCCTCCTCCTAGTCATCTTACAAAAAACAGCCCGCAGCCACAAGTTAAAGTTTGCAATAGAGCCCGTCCGGCCTGAATAAGCAACCCTGTTAGTACAGTTTGTGCCTTCCGTTCCTGTACCTTCGCCACGCCTTCCTGTACCACTTGATTTCTTGTCTGTTCTGAGAATTTTGGTTGTATAGGTGAGCTATTATGTGCCAACTTTCAAAATATTGACTAAAGTGATTTCCTCCATTTATAGTATGTAATTATTTTATTTAAAATTAACACTAGTGTTGTTGTGTCCCACTTTAGAACGGAAGCTAGCTATAAATTCATATAGATCAATGAACAGGAATCTACGTATTTTACAAAGTGCATAAATCTTGAACCCATAAATTAAAAGGCATCAATTAAGCATTACGTCTCCAGCATTGTGTGCTTTACATTTCTGAAGCCATCGTAACTCTGTACATAACCTTGATATATAACAAGATAGAGGTAGAGTGCGGACGAATAGCACCCGGGTGCACCTGCACCCTTTATTTTCGCGAAATTCAAAAAATAGTAAAACTTTTCGAAAAATTCTGAAAAAAATGGGGTGCATATGTATACAAGTTCTTCACATCCGTGCAAATTTTTAGAATAAAATGACATTCTATGCGCTCTGTGCAAAAAAGACAAACCGAGTTGTCAGAAAAAAATTTGAATACACATGTTTTCAATGTCTTATTTTGTCTTTTTTGCACAGAGCGCATAGAATGTCATTTTATTCTAAAAATTTGCACGGATGTGAAGAACTTGTATACATATGCACCCAATTTTTTTTAGAATTTTTCGAAAAGTTTTACTATTTTTTGAATTTTGCGAAAAAAAAGGGTGCAGGTGAGCTCGGGCTCACCTGCGAGTTTTCCGATAGAGGTATCCTTATATGTCTCCAGCACTGCGTGCTTTACATTTTTCTCTACACTCGGTACAGAACCCTGATATACAACAAGATATATGTCTCCAGCACTGTGTGCTTTACATTTTCTCCAAAACATCTAGTTGTAATCTGTACCTGAAAAGAGACAAAAATGAATAGTAGCCTTATCAGTAAATATCTGTAATATGATGTACGGTTGTTTATGAATAATCAAATACTAACATGGCATGAAAAATTGAAATGTAGAGACTGCATCTACTCTCACTGAACTCAAGATAGGATAGTCGTTAGCAATTGTTATGACCAACATGTAATTCTTTGGCCAGACGGTTGAGCAATTCAAAGGACCAAGTATGAGAAGTTCCTAAGCATCAAATCTCTAAGACAGGTACCATGTTTTTCAAAATCCTCCATAATACCCCCGTGGCCTAAGTATAAAAAATAGCAAGAAGGCAAGAATTTGTGGCTGCTAAATAGTTTCAGAGAGAAGGGTTCTATTGTGGCCTGATGGCTGTTTGTGCCTGAACAGAAGTATAAGAAATCTAAAGCATACAACAAACTTTTACAATGTTACAAACATCAATGGTATTATTATTGTCAAAAAAATGAGAACAAGGCTTTCAAAGAAAGCCAATACTTAATGAGCTTATTCTCAACTGTTCATACTCTATGGTTTGGAGCAAGACAAAGTGAAGATGGAAACAGATAAGCACAATGTAATCTAATAAACAAAAATGAAAAAAGTAAGTCCATTTGGTCTAATATGATCTCATGAACAAAACTGAACTACATCACCTGTTCAAAGCTTAGGTGATTCAGTTAAACGAAAACATTGTTGTCTTCAGTTCTTACATCAACTCAAGAAGAAAGACCTAGCTACCGTATGCCATTCCTAAACTGAAAAAAAGTAGAAGCACGGAGAGCACAGCTGCACCAAGAGAGGCCGTAAACATCTGCAGAAAATATAATGGCGCGTAAGTAGATTGAAATATAAGTAGCATTCAGAGAAGGAAGGTGCCAGAGCGCCAATTGCATCTACTGATCTAAATGACTACAGCCATTCTTTAATCTCACGTAACACTGTTGTATAGACTGAGAACTCAAAGCAGTACAATGGCAATATCTAAGCCATGCCTCAGTTAATCTTAGTTCTATTGTTACGTGCTCGACGAGGCTGGACGCCGCTGCTTCCTAAGGGGGTCCGAGAACAGTGAAACTACGATTTCAACATAATCTGATGCACACATTAGATACAATTTTTTCCTAAGGTTTGCATTATTGAAACCAAACGTAATTTTGTAAGGGAACAACCAACAAATAGTAATATCTGCGGACATCATACGCATAATGCATTAATGCTACCTGCATTAGCCTCTAATTTGAACAAAACTAACATGACAGCGCCAGCATATCACCATAATGACTTTTCATCAAGAAAATCCAAAAATAAATAGCGGACAAGAACACTTACCTAGAGCGGGAGGTTGAAAGTGAAACGGTGGAACTTGCGGACCTCCTGGCGATGCGGCAGATCTCCCACTTTTCAAGGGGGCACCAGCCCTCGTACACGATGTGGCTAAGATTATGGACATCGAGCGAGAGATCCTAACGGTGCGCGGAGGCGGAGGAGCTGCGTCCGAGCGAGGACCCAAGCTGATGCGGCGGTGGCGTGCAGGAGTAGGCCGGCTGGGGCACCATAGCCATGGTTCTCACCTGCTCGATCTCAGATGGGAAACGCGGAGATCTCACATGAAGAAGAATGGGGATTTCCTGGTTCTGTTCTGTGTACTGCAGGGATGGAAGAGGCAGAGAATAGAGTGTAGGGGGTTTTCTACAAATTACATGGTGGGGGAAGGAGAACATTAAATCTAACCGTTCGTATCTAATCTGACGGTACTGGCAGAAATTTTCAGATTTTCAGGATGTAGTCCATTTTCAGGGGATACGTTCCCGCCCGTTAATAGTCTAGCTTTATTCTGGTTTCCACTGCTATTTTTCTTGGCCACAGAACTAACTGGCAGCCAGTCCGCCACTCCGGTGGTCGCTGGAGTCGAAGAAGAGGTCCGCTGCGTCGAGGCGAGGTGGAGGATGCAGACGGCAGAGCACGGCTGGATCGAGCTTCGCCAAAATCGTCCACTGAAGGTGGCGCTCCGTTCGATCTCCCGATAGTCTTTGGGGATATATGCACGCGTGTGCTGGAGGCTCGCCACTGCACGCTGCTTCTTGTTAGGCGGTGTCTGCGCGGCTTGGGACGGCAACCTCCGGCTGCAAGTGCTCGCCGGAGTGCGCACCATGGCCGGTGTGCTCGCGTGCGCAGTCGAGGACAGTCGAGCTCGCGTGCGCCATAGGAGCTTTCAGGTTTATTCGTTCCCAATGATAGCCACATGAAGAACTGCAGCTGTACTAACCAGACAGCAGACACTAAGCACAAGACCAAGATGCGAACAAACCATGCCCACCCTCCTATTCCGTCCTCCCGGTACGTGCGACGGCGGAGGAGATGCTGTAGGAAATTAAGTGGAGAGAGGAAGAAGAAAGGCGAAAGAATAGATCGCTCTGTGCTCACCACGCAGCTGCAATGACAAGCGGGGTTTTTATCCCAAAAAAAAAAACCTAGACCGGTCAACATGTTGCCACGTCTACAATACTATGCGTTCCCGTCACCAGTGACCGTGCACAGGCCCGTGAAACGTATTTCAATACCGTAAATATAGGTATTTTCGATGTATATATGGTGACCAAAGTGAATTTCGTCTACAAGTTCGTTACATGTAACTTTTTCTGTTGGGATAGATTTTTTTGTCGTTGTTGGGATAGATTTTTTCTGTTCGGTTTTCTGCTTTCATTATTTATTTTTGGTTTATGCGGTTCAAATTTTGTGTGTTCTTTTATTTACTCAAATAAGACAAATATGATTGTTTTTATTCAAATAATACAAATATTGTTCTTCGATAAAAATCCATTCCTTGTGAAAATTAACAGTTAAGTGTATATATTAGACTTAATATGAAAACACATCATGAATAAAAATTGAAATAATGTTATATATTTTATTTTTTCTTCCTCGCAGTTGCCTTCCTCCCTGGCCAAAATGCCTACGACCAAATCCACACTTACGGACATCTATATCGTCGGTGGCATCATTGGCGGAACGATAGGGATCGTGGCTCTCTTCTTCATCGGAAGGTGCATAGTCCGCTGCATCTGGGCCAGAATGAACTCGGCGAGAGTCAAGGTACACGTACACACCGAGGCATATCCACCTGGCGGGGTGGAGTACGCGGCGGAGAGCGCGTACTCCACCTGCCCGATATGCCTCGAAGACTTTACCACCGGGTCGGAGGTGGCGGAGCTACGATGCTGACACCTCTTCCACCCCGGTTGTGTGAAAGAACACCCGATGTGCCATATGCAGTGTCGATTTCGGTGTGTAGTGTTCCTTTTGTGATGTTGTATGAGTGTTTGTGAGGAGATAAGTGGAGATTTGGGTTCAGAATCTGTAATAAAAACATATATAGTGAATTTCGTTTTTTACCCTCTAGCTTGCCATTTGTGACATCAGTTACCCCATTTAGTAGAAATTCTTCCGGTCACCCCATTTAGTGAAATATGTGCCACATTTTACCCATTTTAAGAGTTGAAAGCATTCTGTTAGTTGCGATCCCCCCGCACCAGTACATAAGAGCATGTCTAGTAGAACCCTCAAACCCTCAAATCTCTAAAGCGTTTTAAGGGTCGAGAATTGGCCATTTTTGTCACTTTTAAGGGTCGAAAAACAGAGGCAAAGACTAGAACCCTCAAACCCTCAAATTTTAAGGATTTGAGGATTCTAGTCTTTGCCTCAACCCTCAAACCCTCAAACTGTACGTCGAGGAGGAGGCCCATCATCTCGACGTCGTCGTCTTGGAGCAACTCGTCAATATCCGAATCATCCGACGACGACCAACCGGAATCATCGGACATGGAGTCATCGGTCACCTCCATCTACACAAATTACACAAATTTGTGAGTGATGGCAATGAATAAAAGAGGAAAAAATGAAAAAAGGAAGAAAACAGAGACATACCTGGGCGGGTCGCGCTCACTCGGCGAGGCTGGGGCGGCGACTCGGGGAGGGCAGGGGGCGGCTGCGACTCGGCGACGGGGAGGGCAGGGGGCGGGCCGCGGTTGCTCAGTGGCGGGGAGGACTCGGCGGGCGGGCCGTGCGGCGGCTCGGGGGGCGGGGAGCGGCGGCGGCTCGTGGAGCTTGTACAGGGGACGGGAGGAGGCGGGAACAGGGGGAACCGGCGGCGGGGGATGCGGCGGGGGCAGGGGGTGGCGCGGGCGGCGGGGGGACGCGGGGGCCGACGGGAATGGCGGCGGCTCGGGGGGCGGGGAGCGGCGGCGGCTCGTGGAGCTTGTACAGGGGACGGGAGGAGGCGGGAACAGGGGGAACCGGCGGCGGGGGATGCGGCGGGGGAAGGGGGTGGCGCGGGCGGCGGGGGGACGCGGGGGCCGGCGGGAATGGCGGCGGCTCGGGGGGCGGGGAGCGGCGGCGGCTCGTGGAGCTTGTACAGGGGACGGGAGGAGGCGGGAACAGGGGGAACCGGCGGCGGGGGATGCGGCGGGGGCAGGGGGTGGCGCGGGCGGCGGGGGGACGCGGGGGCCGGCGGGAATGGCGGCGGCTCGGGGGGCGGGGAGCGGCGGCGGCTCGTGGAGCTTGTACAGGGGACGGGAGGAGGCGGGAACAGGGGGAACCGGCGGCGGGGGATGCGGCGGGGGCAGGGGGTGGCGCGGGCGGCGGGGGGACGCGGGGGCCGGCGGGAATGGCGGCGGCGGCGGCCGGCGGCGCGGATGCGGGAGTGCGGGAGGGAGGAGGCGGGGGAAATTTCCCTCCCGCGCGTGCGTGTGGTGCGTTTAGGGGTTGGACGGGTCGATCGCCTCCAACCCTTGTTTCTACGGGTTGGGAGGGCGAGTACAGGTTGGGCCTGTAATTTTTTTTGAGGGTTTAGGGGTTTAGAGGTTCTAGTCTACGCGTTTTGGACCCTCAAAACTGTAAAAAAGCGGTTATATTTAGAGGTTTGAGGATTTGAGGGTACTGCTAGACATGCTCTAAAATCGCATTAACTTGCGGGTGGCGGGTATGCTTGTGGCTATTCTAAGAGCAACTCCAGCCGTCCCCCCGAGAGCCCCCCCAGGACCCCTTTTTGACGCCGGCGGCCCATTTTTCCCGTAGTCGCCCCCCCAGCGCCCCCCCAGGCCTCTTTTTTCGCCGGATTTGGCCCAATTTTTATCCGGCGTCCCAGGCCGAACCCAGCGCGTCGGGTTTGGCCTGGGGGCGCCGGCGAAAGGGAAAATGGCGCGAAACCGAGGGAAACCGCGCGAAGCTCCGGCGGGCCCGCCCTGTCAGCGGCACACCGCTTCGTCGTCCTCATCGCCTCGCCTTCCGCGTCGCATTACTGCTCCGCCCTCTCCCCGCCGTGTCAAATCGGCCACGCGGCGGAGTTAGGCGCGCCGCAGTTACTGCCCCGCCCTCTCCCCGCCGGTATTTATTTACTGCCCCTCCTCTCACAGCGAGCACACCCCCGCCGAGCACGAACACCCAAACCCCTCGCAGACACACGCCGGAATGGATCCAGCAAGCGGCGCGGCGGCCAATGGCTTCGGCCGGAACTGGCTCCAGGACCGGGAGGCGCGCCTGCTGCACGAGGCGGGCTACCCATGCCCGCCCGGCATGAGGCTCCCCGGAGCCTGGCGGCTCAGCCAGATGGGGTTCCCGGTCCCCCCCACCCCCACCGGCGATGAGCGGCTGGCGGAGATCTACGCCGCCCGCGAGCGGCTGACGGAGGAGGAGCAGGCCGATCCCATCTGGGATCCGGAGAACAACGTGACCTGGAACACGTTCTTCTCCGACCGCCGCCAGCGCCAGCTCAACGACTACCCCGGCCCAGCGACCCACGCGCCCAAGCGCAACAACAGCGAGGGCCGGAAGAAGTGGTGGGGCATGCCCGGCCGCTCGCTGGCGTACGTCCTCGACTACATCGTGGACGGCAACGAGCCGCGCCTTCAGGGCCCGTCGGCGGCGCGACAAGGATGGACGGCGCGGAGGATGTCATTCTCGTCGTCCTCCTCTTCCGACGCCGCCCGCTCCTCTTCGGACGCCGCCCACTCCTCTTCGGACGCCGCCCGCTCGACGCCGTTCGCCCGCGTCAAGGAGGAGCCGGCGGACGAGCCGCCGCGAAGGAGCGGCTCCCGCGGCAACGTCATCAGGGAGCTCGGCGCCGGCGGGAGCACCTCCCGCCTGCTGACGCCGAAGAAGGAGCCCGGCACCGGCGGCCGCGCCTTCAAGAAGAAGGCCGTCGTGAAGGAGGAGGCCTACGACGAGGAGGCGGCCGTGCGGGCCGCCATGGCGGCCAGCCTCAACGACGTGCCTCCGGCGCCGATGGACTTCGCGCTGCAATGGTCGGCCACCGAGCACGAGCGGGAGGAGGAGAAGCGCCAGCAGCGCATTGCGGCCGAGGAGAGAGAGCTCCTCACGCGCTACGAGCGCCGCCGCCGCCGCCGTCAGGAGCCCCTCCCGCCTGCTGACGCCGGGCCGGCTTACGTCGTGCTGGACGGCAGCGATGAGGACGACATCGGCGCCGGCGGGAGCTCCTCCCACCTGCTGACGCCGAAGGATGAGCCCGGCACCGGCGGCGACGGCGCTGGGTGCAGTGCTCCTGCTCCTCCTCCGACCGGCGGCGACTCCGACGACTCCGACGGCGGGGACTACACGCGGTTCTACCGCTACTTCGGCATGTAGACGCCGCGCCGCCGTGTTTTAATTTTTTTTCTTTATTTTAGTTATCTTTGTATGATATCCTCCGTGTTCGACGAAAAAACGGCAAGTTTGGACAAGTTTCGTCCAATTCGCGTTTTTATGTCATGTTTTTTGCCGTTCCGCCTGGGGCCGCGGCTGGGAATCGGCCCGCCCCCAGGCCGTTTTTTTCCGCCGGCGCCCCCCAGCATGCCCAAAAAAATGCCGGCAATTCGGCCTGGGGGGGCCAACGGCTGGAGTTGCTCTAAAGACAAGGGTCCGAGCATATCAGGTTGGCGACTAGGATCCTCCTATTGCTATGAACCACCTATAAGGGCTCATTTGGTTGCGGGGGGAGAAATACCCAGGGAAAATAATCCCGGCCGGGAATCTGAAGAATCATGTGTAAAACTCCGGGATTCTGTTTCCGACCTCCGGACTAGGGGAAAATACACCCCAGGAAAAGGCCGGGATCCCCCGGAATTCCAGTTACCAAATGAGGGCTAAAGGTTGGTGGACTACCCGGCAACCCAGCCTATCCTCGCGTGACCACTGTCTCCCGTGCGTTCGATTGGGTAGACAAGGTCCTTCGTAGTAAAAGCTTTTGTTCACCGCCGTTGGATGCGGTAAAAACGTTTTACACTTCCTGCTCTGCTCTGAATAGCCTATGACGTTTGGGCCCAGCTACACGCGGGGCCTGCTGTACCAGGCCGCGAAAACTTCTCTCTGCGTCCCATGGTTTGCTTGGTCGGTCGGTGGACAGTGGTGAAACCCGGCTCTCCTCTCTCCCGCTCTCGTGCCATACCAGGGCGAAATCCAGCGCCGGCGCCTGTTCTAGTGATGCGAGCCGACGGCGCACTGTGCAGCAGCCTTGACCGGCAGCGCGAGCCCGTGGGCGCAGCTTGGGAAGCGCTTGGCGAAAGGCGTGCGCCGCCGGTCGAATTCCAGGGATGGCGCCGCCGAGGTTGCACAGGGCGGGGCTGAGATTCGTTCAGGTTTGGTTCTCCCGTCCTCTCTGTCTCTTCCTCGCTGTCTCTCTCTGCTCTCACTCTCGTTTCTCCCCTTTGGGTTGTGGATGCGGTGCCGGCTGCAGGGAAAGGAGGAGGGGGTGTGAGCCGAGGCGCCAGCAGTGAGTACGACAGTGGCTGGCCCCTGCCTCCCCACCAGCCGGACAACCTCGCCGGCGCCTCGATCCCCAATGGTGCAGATCACCTCGCCGGCACGTCCCTTCTCACTAGCTGAAGCAAGATCAAGTGCTCATGTCCTCCAAACTTTCTCAGGTGCTCCTATTTTCCTCCTCTCCCCACATATTATATGCCTCCCCCGTTCAATCCCCTTTCCGCTTCAAATGTGAAGTGTATTTCTCAATTTTAGTTAATTGATTGATTGCATAGTTCATAGTTGTTTCAGTCATTGACCCGTGTGATTGGTAGGCTACGGGTTGTTTGAGTGTTGTTGACTAAGTAAGAAGAGGGCCAGCAACGCTTTTTCTGATCATATAAGACCTTGTAGTCTGCTTATTGATTTTGATAATCCATACCCCATAATTCCTAAGGTGCGATCATGGACCAGCTCTA
Organism: Puccinellia tenuiflora; assembly: GCA_012064385.1. Classification (NCBI taxonomy): domain Eukaryota; kingdom Viridiplantae; phylum Streptophyta; class Magnoliopsida; order Poales; family Poaceae; genus Puccinellia; species Puccinellia tenuiflora. The sequence continues at coordinate 1,203,393 of QRDG01001689.1, read as the reverse complement.
CCAAGGTATAAGGTACACGCTCATGCTGCTACCATGTGATTTATATTAGTCAAGTCTGGTATTCCGTGATTTATCTTGCTTAGTTTCCGTGACTATATTCTGTAGCCCTTGTCCGTCTGAGCTGCTTTTAGATTTGGATGCTTGGCTACCTGTTTAGGATATACTGTATGTTTTAGCACTGCAAAAGATATGAGATGAAAGAAGATAGCAGCAAGACATCCATTAAAGGTTGAATTGTTACATTTAATCTGATTTACCTAGATGAGTAATGAGGTTTTTATTTGCATCAGCCTCCACCGGCAGCTTGAATGCATCAGCCTTCACTGGCAGCTTGAGTGGCGCAGGCCACCACGTTTTGGGAAGCGGCGCTGGAGTGGTTGGTAGGTGCACGCCTGTATGTGGTGGCAAAGGTGCACAACCGATAGCGAAGAAGGTAAGGTGATTTCCTCCCCATCTTTCTTCGCCTCTTCTTGTAGTCTCTCTCCGGTGCCAGATGCAGAGGTGGAAGTCCATGACTGGCACATAAGAGCCTCCTGATTTTTTCCATTCAATTATGTTTCTTCCTTGATTTTCTTATTCGTTTAACACAAGCAAAATGTTTGATGCAGTGCTGCGGGCTGTTGAGGTGGTCTGAGTGAGACCGATTGAGACCTGATCCACTGCCTCCTTAATTGTCCAGACAAAGCCCCCCCCCCCCCCCCCCCCCCCCCCCCCACCCCCCCCACCCACACACACACACACACATCAGGGTTTAAGAAATATCACTCATGAGAAGACTATGGTGATATTGGGATTGGTTTCTCTTTTTCTTTATGAAGAACAATCAATGTTTTTGCTGCATGTGCTTCCACCCTGTGTGTAGGTCAAGCTGCTACCTCCGCCTCCCATATTTTCATTTCAATCAAAAGGTTGTCTGATATTGTGCAAAATGAGTGCTCTTGTCATTTTTCACGCAAACCTTCTCAGCTCGGCTCCTGAGTGATTCTCGTGTGATATTATTTTCTTAGCTTTATTTTCATTTCAAACATTGACTTGTCTTGGTTTTGCATTTGTGTATCGAATATCTTGTCTGGCTTCCTTGGATGATAAAGCATCGAATATGTAGTTTTACCTTCCTTGTAATCCAACATTTCTAGGATGCTAAAAAAATAAACATTTTTATAATGCTTGGGATGCAGCAATGCCTGGCTGGTAGCTTCTGATCGTTGAGTTGTATATGATTTCCCTGTTGACATGATACATATAGTCTAACACTTATAAAGAATGCCATGGAAATTGCAGATAGATGGTTACTTGAGCATGTGGCTCGGTTCAGATGATTCTTTTTTGTGCATGAATCACTTCCTTTTCCATTGTATTTAAATGTTCCTTTTTTCCGAGTGGGGAGGGGGTTCACCGAGGTTTGTGAGGCTATTTGGCCGATGATTTCGTTCACATTAATCGTAATGCATGATTCTATAATGTTTATTTGGCTTTAACACTACCAGTAACAAGATGCAATTTCTCCCCAAAATAGTTTTTGCTGCAGGACCTTATTCCTTGCATTTGTGAATTTTTTGAGCTATTGATTCTACGTTTATCTGTTAAATTCAATATTGCTCTAAACAGTAGGAGCCATGTTCTTTGCTATATCCGTGGTACCAAGAAGTTCAATGTATAAACCTCTGTTATTTAAGGCTAATGCTAATATGTTGATTTTCGATGTCGAAGTCTAGAGAGGATAGCAGTGAACTAATAATTATGGTTTGAGAAGAGAAAGGCGATTGGTTAACACGTATTTGTATAGCTACACATGTATATCATACCATATAATTTAGGTCAAGGCCTTTGATCATGGAAGTTAGAAACCAAATCAAAGCCACTGTATGCTTCTTTACTGCAGATCTAGGTAGAAATGTAGCAGAGGTGCATGAGTATATATCTTTACATAAGGACACTAACTACTGGAATAACTATCTTTCAATTACATATCTGAAAACACGATCGAAATTCATTGGATTTTACAATTGCTTTGCTGATGCTCTCTATACATGGCATGCTTGACTGTTTATTTGATTTGGTTGTATGAGTAGGTTCTAAGTCAGCCATTGTATTTTTAGGATCAGGTTTGAGCATACACATATCTAGAAGTCTAGGTACTAGGTAAACATACTGGTGATGAGCTCTTGAATCAGAGAGACTAGAGTGCAACCGTGAAGAAGAGACTTTTTTTAATAGATGAGTCAGGGCTTCCTTGGCGATAACCTCGCCATCTCCAGCACCTCCGCATGTATACAAGCTCTTTCTTGTCTCTTTAATATTTCTACATCGCTATTGTTTATGCTCGGTCTGGTGCGTAATGTGCTTGCTATCTTTTTGGATTGTTATTTGGCAGGATAGAGAAGCAAACGGAGATGTGGAAATATGGGGATTGGCCAATGATATATAGCTATAATGGCTTTATATGATTCTGGCAGATTAATTGGAGGATATGAGGCTTCAAGAAATAAACTATATATTAGGTCTGAAACTTTTGTCTACATCCGCATAATCTTTCTGCTTGGTGTTGTTAGCTTACTAAAAAGACCAGTTCTAGATGATTGTGGCAAATTAATTGGGAGGCTCAAGAATAACCTGCATATTAGGTCTGAAACTTTTGTCTGCATCCACAACTTAGTGTCCCTGTCAATCACTGGTCTCTCCATTCTTCTTTTTCCCTTTGGATTCTAATCATCTCGTCCGTGTAGGATTCTGCTCTGTTGACCAGATAGTGTCTGCTCTGCTTCCTGTTCTGTTCCTTGACATGTGCGGTGATCGTTTTACTATGTGTGGTGTCTGCTCCTATCTGTTCTAGCCGTCAAGTTCGATTATGGTTGTGCTGAGTGTACCTGGGCGACAGCGTTCTTTTTTGGTTCAGTTAGGTGTTTTTTCTAGGCTTGTGCTTTTGCAGCGACTATATCATATGATATTGTGCTATTTGGGGGCTTCTGTCGTGCTGTACTTCGGAAACCGTTGTTGGAATGTATGCCTCCTAGCAGCACGAATAGCCCTTGCGTATCAACACATCTTCGCTGCTGTTTTGCAATGTTAAATATTATTTTTTGCTGTGCAGGATTGATTTCTACCTCTTATTGTACTGGGCTTATATTATTTGAGAATTTTTGGATGCTAAACATTGCTTGTTTGCCTTGCAAGATTGTTTTTTACCTCTCATTGTTCTGAATTTATATATGTAGGACTTAAGATGTGATTGCTTTGACTTGATAATACTCGGTGAGATAGACTTATAATGTTCAAGCGTGATGGCTCTACTGCTACCTCTGTAGCTAAAAGCAGAAGCTCTTTTTCTTTCTTTTTCCAGGATTATGGCCTGGTCGTTCTTTGTTGTGTTGTTGTGTCCATTGTTAACTCAAAATAACACAAATACAAATAGTTTATTAAGCTTTAGATCTGAATTGAAATAGGCACGTGAATTACAAAGAAATAATTTGAGGTATACCATGCGACTAGGCTTCTATTCAGGAATGAACTAATGTAAGATAGTTTATTATGAGTTCCTGCCCCTTTTATTTCAGCTTTGTCGGTGGCATATTTTCTGTTGGTATAGTTTAAACTGCATGCCAGCTCGGTTTATGCTATATTTTGTTATAAATTCATACGTGTTCCATTACTGTGAAATCACAATATACCTTTGGTTTAGGTGAGTGCCAGAGATCTAGAGTTCATGATGTGGTTGCATGACGAGAGGCCGAGAACCTATTGTTCTTGTTTCAGCTTTCTCTTTCCGTAGGACTCTCATGCGAGATTACTTACAGTGTGGGTGTGTCTGTGTGTGGTTCCCTGTTTTTTCCTAGGAGCAGAATGTGACCGTGGGTGTGGTGTGGGATCCAATCTGGTCAAGATCTCCAAGCAGCTCAACAAATTAGGTACAACCTGCCCTATGTGGCAATGGAGCCGCTTGTTTAGATGCCGAGTTCTTCGTGACCATGTTATTTATGCACCCATCCCATTGGTAAACAATTGGGTTTAATATTTGTTCTTTCTTCTGTAGTGTCACTGACAGTGACTATGTCGTCTCTGAGAACGATATGGTTACGCAAAAGAAGGTTGAGCTTATCAGGATGCAAGCAAGTCCCCCACAAGGCTGGTATTTACTACTGCATTCATGTATTCACACAGGGCTGGGACAAAACCTACTGCTTGAGATATGTCGAAAAATTACAAGAAATCTATTTCTTTGGGGACAAAACATACAAGGTAAGAAGAGATGTATATGCTTTAATTGTGCAGTGCTTCAGGGTATAATAATCTCTCCTTTTCTTTTTGTGAAATTACCCTTGTGTTTGGGTTGTGTGAATGTAATTTGTTTACTCTATGTTTGAGGAATCTATTAACTGTACGTAAAGGTGATCGATTTGCTTCAGTTGTGTGGATTGCTTGTTCATTCTAAATAGAGTATGTTGTGTTTTTCTGTTAATGCTTTAGTGTGTGCCAATTAGCGACCATTGTACATGTATTTCCTGAAAAATCTAATGCTGCAGCATATTGCCTTCTCTTTCTTTTCTTTCGTTTCAACATAGGAGAAGATTAGTTTACATAGGCTATTGGGGTCCACTTTGGGAGTTCTTTTTAGGATTGTGTCATTTTTGCAAATTTGCTATCATTTTAGATTTTGGGATATATGTGCTTTTGCCTCACACACCAATAAAAGAAGGAATTTTGATGTATAAATGTTCTTTTACCATGTGCACTTAATGTGGGTCTTTTGCCTCACATACCAATAAAAGAAGGAATTTTGGTTAGTTTTCATAGTTCACCCAGTATATGTTTGGTCTTAAAAGAAGAAAATTGGGAAGTCATGGAAGAGAAGCGTTGACATTGCTTGAAACTTGTATAAGCTGTGGACTAGATGCACAAACATTCAAGTCCTATATAAACAATAAATTATGCAGAACCCCGTCTTCATTCAGGCGTGCATTCTTTCATGTATGCTTGTGGAGTGGACAGAGGCGACGAGAGAGCCTTTGCAGGACTTCCCGAGCTTACACTTTTGCTTGTGAATGTTTCTGACTGTTTATATGTGCATCTCTGCCTGTATGTATGTCTTTCATTTTGTATTTGCATACCTACCTGTATGCATGTATGTCTTTTAGTTTATATTTGCATCTTGCCTGCGGCTGTTTATATTTGCATCAAGCTTGCTGAGATTACTACTTCTAGATCTAGCATTTGACCTTGTTGTGTATGTCTTTCAATTAGAATTATTTAGCGGCAGTATATTCAGGGAAGGTGCAGCTTAATGTTTGTCTAGTGTATAGTTTGGCTGTCAGCGAAGGTGCAACAGAGATTACTGGTATTATTCAGTTAAAATTACTTGCATTTGACATCCATGTGTTTGTTCTGGTGTAGATTAGACAGGGAAAGACCGGAAGATGCAGCTTGGTGTTTCGGTTCACAATATATGCTGATAGTCCTGATTTGAACTTGGTAAATTCAGTTCACGGTACGCAATGATTCAAACTTGGTAATCAGTTCACAGTCACGATTCGAACTTTTGTTAGATATTCCTTATTTTTTGTCTGATGTATGGGCATAAAATTAATTTTGCTTACATTTTTTGTTCTATAGGTGCTGATGCCTCTATAGAAAAACCACCACCACCAGTTCAGGTTGCCTCAGATGATCCTCCTTGAAAGTATTGCACTCAACCATATGTGAACAAGAAGAATGCTCTCAAGTACAATTCATATGACAAGATATGTATTTACACCCTCATACCTGGGCTATATGCCCATAGTTGGGCTATAGCCTTTCCTAGCTTTTGAAAAAGCCGCGGCTAAATCAATTAGCTTGCTATTTAAAACTTTGATGTCATGCCAAATGTAAGTTCCTCTTTTGTTTTGTTTTCCCACATTAGCGTTGTGCTAGGCTGATAACTTACCTCAAACACATGTTTCGGTTAATAGCTATGCATAACAACATCTTGCCTTTTAATGTTTGAAAGGGGTGATTGCGGGAATAGGAAATGATGCTTTTCCAATGGAAATAAATTTTGGCATAAATCCGTTATTTGCGCCAATTGGCGCAATGGGTCATCTAGTCCTCTATAACCTCCGCGGCGATGGTTGGCTGTCCTCCGATCACACGACACCGTCGGTCGGGACAGCTGCACGCCATATCCCAGTACAAGTGCCAGCTCGGGTCATCGTCGAGCGCTTACTGTTGCTTGAGTGGGCGGGTGAAGAGTGGCGTGCACAGATGCACCCCATCGGGTGTAGGTGGGCCTCGTGCACAGCTGCCGGAGCTACTCCTGGAGCTGACACGGAGCATTTGTCATGGATACCTTCATAGCTTGTTGCCATAACAATGACCGGCATGTAAATTAGGGCGTCTCCAATGTAGGAATAGCGCTCGGTCATAGCGGAAAAAACAGCTTATGACCCGTCCGTAAACATTGTGGAGATCGATCATAAGCTAAAAAATCTTAAGGTCGGCCATACCAGTGCGACCCGGACATAGGGAATAAAAAACCGTACTTTCTCTCTCCTCTCTCTTGGACGGACGAATTTGGGACGGAAGCAGTTCTTCTGCCGTGACCCCACGGAAATTAAATATGTTGTACGTGGGCTCCACCTTACGTCTCAAAGCAGGCTTTAAACATTGAAGAATTTCTACTATGCTATAGCGGATGAGCCGTGTCAGATCCTATGACCGACTTTAGTTTTAAACATTGGAGACGCCCTTACTAAATGTGTACGAAGATCGTGCCATTGTCCTAGCGTAGTAGTATTTTCTGGAGACAACGTTGTTGCTGCTGCAGCGGCTAGAGAAGAAGCCCATAGAGAGCGTGCAGGCACGCCTTGTACTCCACCAACGTTGGCATTCCCATCACTGAAGGACGAAGTTCCATGCCGTGTTCAATCAAATCGCAAAATGATTCGAAATCTTAAAAGGGGTAAACTCTGGCACAAATTTCGGTAAATAGGGTAATCAGAAACAATTCTTGTCAAATTGGGTAATTTGTGTCAGAAATGACAACTAGGGGGTAAAAAGTGGAATTCACTCAAACATATATTTTGATTTTTCCCTTTAGTGAGTTTTCTACGTAGCCTTTTAAATGTGTATCATGCCAAACGTTGTGACGCTCTGTAGCACACGTTCTGACCATGTCTTCACATAAAAATCACAGTCACATAAATGTATTATAATTAGTTACATAACACTTAAAAAATAGAAACTAAGCAAAATTATATGAATGGGAAATACTATTTTCTATTAGATGATTATTCTCTCTTGAAATTCCATTTTGATGCGATCTATAATGCTTCGTACCGTGACTGTGATATCGTTTAAAGCTTTGTTCACTTCATACTTCAAATATTTATCAGAAAGCTCCTCGGTTCAACCTACATGTGCATCATACAACAATGTTATAGACAAATCATGTGAAACGATTTATAGAAATGAGCATTGTGTAAAAGCTCACCCTGGGTATTGGAAAATGTAGGGCTCAAATATGTTCCTTATTTGTCTCAAATTTAAACTAATATTTTCACTCATTCACTCATGTGAAATCAGAAGTATGTCAATTATAAGGACACAAGAGTACTTTATTGGAAAACAAAATGAACTGAACAACTATGGCTTACTCTAGTAAAGAGACATCAACAACCATGCTGATGCACAAACAAATTTCGTCTATTAAGTAGTCGTTTGTTGGATTGCCAGACGGTTAAAGATACATGATCGTGAGATGCGGTTAACTTCTGATGACGAGTTCGATGTTTGGAGTTTCTTAGGGAGTTCCATCCACAATCATACATTCCATGGTAGCAATGTTGCTTTCGTCATCTTCCAAGTCTTGATTTCTTATATCATCATCGTTTAATTCCATGTCAACTAAAATAACAACTAATTTATTTCTAAAATGTATCATATGAACCTCATGCCTTCCCATCATGGTGGAAAAAGGCTCGTTCTCCGATGGCGACGCGGCGTATCATCCGGATATATCACCACGTCGCTGCACTGACATCAACTCAAGACTTCCCGAAGACCCAGTTGAACTTTTGCAGGTTGCAAGGCGACCTAGAGCCAACACATGTCTAAGGTCCATCTCACGTGAAGGCGTGACGGGTGGATCTGCAGGGGAGGAGGAGCTAGACGAGGACCACAATGATGAAGAAAGTTTCTCTGATGCATCTTCTTCTTCTTCTTTATTGGTGAAACTTCCAAACTCTCCTCCGTACCATGATCTTGCCCCTTCCATGCTATCAGATGGAGAAGAGGGCTTGGAATATCTCCACACCGCACCTTCCCACATGGACGTAGATGTTGTGCCTAGAGGTGGCGACGCTTCTGCGGAAGCTAGTGCGTCAACGACATGTGAAGCTGCACCAAAAGAACAGATCAAAGAGCAGCGCCAGACGATTGACCAATTGGTGTCAAAGCTCGACCAATTCATCGAGATAATGGTGAACAGCAGCAAGAGACCTGCGCCACAAGGTGTACCGCAATGTGTGGACGACCCACAGGAGGGAGAGCTACAGTCCGGTACTCTAACAAGAGTTACGCTTAGCCAGGCACACCAACATCCGAAACCAAGCACACATGCCCGACAATGGGCAAGGCCCATAGTTTCTGCCGATACAGCACCACAACAAAGTATGTTCAAGGGCTACCACGACATTGTTGAAGACATCGTGTCAAAGAAACTGAAGCACATGGCATAGTATCAGGTTCCTCTCGCCGCTGAGAGCGAGTTAGAGAAGACTTATGAGGCGTGGCATGACTTAGTGTGTCATTCCCCGCTGGATGGCACCCACCAAAGACCCGTCAATTTAATGGAAATGACGATGCAAGGTAGCACCTCGCATACTTTGAGGCAGCATGTGGTGACACAGCGAACAAATCATCTCTCCTTCTTCGCCAATTCTCGGGGTCGTTAACCGGCCCTGCCTTCCATTGGCATATGCGTTTAGGGCATTAAGGAAGAAAGAATTCTCTGTCGTTGAACTGGCACAAGTTCGACAACGACATGAAGAGTCATGACTACATCTTTCGTTCTTGCAATAGCTATATGTGTCTCGCTCGGGAGATGCATCTCGAGGATGCCATCGATATGTGCGTCCATGGGATGCAGCAACATTGTTACTTGAGGTATCTCGGCGTGAACCCTTAGTGCCCTAAGCTCAGCGGTGGCAGACACAAAGCTGGAGTTTGAGAGGTCACCACAGATATTGGAGCTCTACAAGAATGCTAGCGCATTCGCCCCTGCCAAGCGCTTCTCCTCAATAGCCAAGCCACTCAATAGTGGCGGTAAGATAACACATCGGCGGAGGCAGACGCTACAAGAGTTTTCTCCTCCACTCCACAAAGCAATGTGCCCTTCTTGGGTGCAAAGAGCGAACATGCAGGAGAAAAGCAACGCCCATCAATGCAAGAACTCCTCAAGAAACAGTACATTTTTTCAAGGGAGCTTGTGGAAGACATGTTTGACTAGTTGATCCAACATCGAGCGTTATGCTTGCCGGAACCTCAAAGGCACATCAGGTAAGGATGACTGATAATGCTTTGTTTTTTCCATATCTTAGGTGTGTGGGTCATGTCATCGAGGAGTGCTTTGCTGATGATCGGTGATGGTAGCGTTGGGTTGTGCCCCAAGCGAAGGCGTGGATGTATTAAGTATCAGTTTTGCCTCGCTAACGAACCGAAGTTTATCGAACCAGTAGGACTTTGAAATCAACAACAAAGTGAATGTTGAAGATCCCTGGCGCTTAATCTTCAACAGACGTGGACCTGCACACACTCAACCAATTACTTTGCCCCCAACGGCGGAAAGATTGTCAATCTTTCCGGTCTCACAGAAAACAAAGCGGTTAATTGTATAGTGAAATAGATGAAAATATGAAAGTGAACCAGAGGAGTAATGATGATGAAAAGTGATGAATAAAGATTGTAATCAATGTAAAAAGATGGACCGGGGGCCATGGGTTCACTAGTGGAGTCTCTCAAGTAAATAAAACACTCATATGATGGGTAAACAAATTACAGCTAGGCGATTGAAAAGATTGTAACACAAACTTAATCTAGTTATGACATAGAGAACAAGATAATATTTATGTAGGCATCACGACAATGAACAAAGACCGTTGAGTCCAACTACATCTTTGTCTAAAAAGTCCACCATGGTATCGCTATCCAGCTTGTCACCCAACGGTATTAAGTTGCAAGCAACAGACATTTGCATTAAGTAAAGTGCATGAAGTAAGCAATACTAATATCAAAAGAGACATTAACACCGCTGTTTTACCCTTAGTAGCAACAACACACACTCGCCCTTAGACGTTTCTATCACTAGTGAACTAGGAACAAAAGGGGGCATGAACCCACTATCTAGCATAAATACTCCCTCTTGGAGATACACACAATCACTTGGCCAGAGTAACTACGCACATCGGAGAGCACGCAAGAACATAAATCAACATATAAGAATCATGCACAATCTGATCATAACTTCATAATCCATCAGATCCGAGCAAACACATCACATAGCATTACAATAATCGATCTTGATCATGTTAGGCAGCTCACAAGATCATAATACATGAAGCACAAGGAAGAGAGACTACCATCTAGCTACTCACAAATCATCCCGGTGTAAGGCATGGCGATGAAGAGCCCTCCGGGATTGATCTCCCCTCCGGCAGGGTGCCGGCATCAGCTTCAGAATCACCCCCGAACTAGGGTTTATGGTGGCGGCGCCTCGAGGTGACTTCTCTGGAAAATAATGGCCGCCTCGACGTTTTTGGGATTAATCTGATTTTATAAGCGTCGGAGGGGGCCGAGGGGAACCATCAAGAGCAGGGGCGGGTCCCACCCGCCGCCCTAGGGCAGGCCGCGGCTGGGGGTCGTCCCTGCCCTGTGGGTGGCCCCGAGGGCTGCCCTCTGGACTGAAACTCCGTCTTGGCGAATAAACAATTGTCGTAAATTTTCAACGCATTCCGAGAATATTTCCTGTTGTAAGTTTTGAAACGAAAAGACAGCACAAAACAGGAAACTGGCACTAGGCATCTTGTTAATAGGTTAGTCCGACAAAATGCATAAAAATGATGTAATAAGATAGTAGAAACATGTGATAACATCACAAAACTAGCATGGACCAATAAAAATTATAGATATGTTTGACACGTATCAGGGAGCCACCATTGTGGCAGTGGTGGCAGCGGAGGAGACCGACCCAGGGCCGTCTGCTGAGGCCCAGGTCGTCGTTTCTCCTGAGGCAGCACCTCAGGATAGCGCGTCAGGGACATCGCCTGAAGGAGGTGCCGCATGGGCGGGCAGCTCGTCCCTAGCCCAGAGGGAACTCCCGACAATGGGGGAGCTTCCTGACCGGCCCGTTGCGACAGGCTGGGACATCGTAGTTTCTGGGAGCGTGATGGCAGCAATTCATCCGGACAGTAGCTTGCTGGCGCGCGCCCACCACGCCATCGATAGGCTCGGAGGGAGCCTTGCAGCGGGGCTCGCTGAGCTTGAGGCCGAGTGTCGGCGCCTTGCGGCACAGCGCGTCGCGCATGAGGCGGAGTGTCGGCGCCTTGCTGCATCGCGACGCGGGGTTCAGGAGGTGCTCCTGGCGGTCGAGGAAGGGCGGCGGCACGCGGCGGCGGAGGCCGCCCTGCAGGCCGCGGGGGCGAAGGAGGTGGAGGCGGAGGCTCGCCTCCAGGCTGCTGCGGATGCGGAGAGGGAGCTCGCGCTGCGCGAGCGTGAGCTTGCACGCACCGCTACGGAGCAGTAGACGGAGAGGGCTCGTCTGGAGCAGCTCAAGGAAGTCCTGGTCTCCCGTCAGGAGGCTCTTGACCGGAGGGAGAGTAACCTCCATGCCGAGGCGGATGCGCACCTCGTCAAGAAGCGGAACACCATGGACGAGGAGTTCGCCTAGAAAGCCAAGGACATCCACGCCCAGGAGCGTGACGCCTATGACCAGAAGATCCGGACGCAGGAGGCGTGCCATGCGGACAAGGTCCGCGGGCTGAAGAAGGAGCTGGACCTCGTGGAGTAAGAGGCCCAGCGGCTTCGCGGGGAGCACAACTCCGCCCGCGAGGAGGCCAGCGCCCTGCAGGAGGAGCGCAACCTTGTGCTGGCGGACCTGGAGTAGGTGTGCAAGGAGCGTGATGACATGCTTCAACAGATCGAGCCCCTCCTGAAGCAGGTGGAGGAGCTCAAGATGGAGAGGGAGACCTACGCCACCCTAGGCATGGAGCGGTGGGCCATGATGTTGGAGCTCATCAAGCGCGCCCAGTGGGTTTATTCGCGCCTTAGCGGGGAGAACCTTGGTCTTCACGGCGCGTTCCAGCCCGAGGCGCCCGCGAGCCACGTCTTCTTCTACCTCAAGCTGGTGAAACACTTGGTGAAGGTGGTCGGCGAGATGTACGCGGTCGTGGAGGGTGAGTGTCGCGACCTGCTCGCCCAGGCGGGCAAGCTGATCTTCACCAACCTCTGCCTGCTCCGTGACTCTGGTGCGCTCAACCAAGCGGGCCTCTGCTTTGACGCGGTCCTGGAGCCGGCACGGGCCGACGAGGATGCACGGAGGCCTTGAAGGAGGAGGTGGACGAGCTTGTGGGTGTCCTCTACGACCACTTCCAGTGCGGTCCTGGTGCTGACGGGGGCGCCGGACCCTCGGGAGGGGGCACGGAGGACGAGGCCCGCGGTGTTGCGGAGGAGTAGACCCCTGAGGCCATCCTCTTGTATCTGCATGTTTATTTTGTTGTAATGAAATACATTGCTGCTTGCGAGCACATACGCATGTTTATTTATTGTGGTATTTTGTGATCTTCCAGTTCCCCGCGAGGGTTTTTTCCTTCCTTCTCCATATGTCGTGCTATCGTTCTGCATCTTAGGTCCCAACACGTAGTCCATAGACACCAGTCACCGCTCGTGGCCGGCACGGAAGACGGCGGGTGTTGTTGGGGATATGCCGAATAGGTATCGTCACGGAAGTGACTAAAAGCCATCATATCAGGGTGGCCCATAGTGGTGGTAATCCGAATCCGGCTTACCGGGCGGTCCAGTACGATGAAGCGCAGGAGGCCCATCTGGCTAAGGGAAGGTTCCAGAAGGCGGCCTGCATTGTAGACGACTTAGCTCCCAAGGCAAGGCCCAAGCCGGATTAGAGTAGAACTCTGTAACTTAGTCGGTTAGGTTGCTTCGTGCAAGCCCTAGGTTCGGATGCCTTTATAAGCCGGCCTAAGGGACGCCTCAGGGCACGCTCTAGCTTTCATTATAATCGGCTCATATTGCCTTATAGTAAATTATAGCAGCACGTAGGATTTCGCCACCGTTGTGAGATCCAAAGCTGGGTAAACTCATGCTCATCCTGTTACCGGAATTACCTACATCTCCTACACCCACCTCTCTACCTAGCCGGATGGCACCCCTGTCCCGGCCAGATTCGACAATGCCACGACAGTTGGCACCCACCGTGGGGCAAGAGATGTCCGGGGTTACGTTTCAGGTGGGATCTACTGGCAGCATCGGCGACACCATTGCGGTCGGCTTGGTCAGCTACTTCAACGAGACGGGAGCTGACCACGTCCTCAACGACGGCTTCTGGACGCCGGCAAAGGAGGGTCCCGCCGGCTGGTCCACGGTCTCCATCGGCGGGATCGACATCTTCGTCGCCTTCACCGCCAAGGCTTTGGACAATCTCGGCTTCACCTCAAGTATGCCCGCCACCCACCCCAGCAACTTCAAAGATGGATCGGATCTGGACTCAGATGAGATTGCCGATCTAGATCTAGCTTTCGACGCTGATGATGAAGATTCCGAAGACGACGCAAACTCTACTATGGCAGTGCTGGACTTCCACTTCGTTGGCATCCTAGGAGAATCCGGCTCAACCGAGTCGACGACTGATCCTGAGTCTATCCTCCCTGCTTTGCAGGCCGGGGCTGACTCAGAAGCCAGATCAGGGGACACTACCCCTATGGAGCAGGACCTTGAATTTGACGGAGAATCCGATGATTTTAGTTGGAAAGTTGCGCCTTGCTTCTGACGCCCAGTCGAGGTCTTAATGGGTGATGTTTTCTCTGATCTAAAAGGAGACCCCACCGCCTCGAACCCGCCAATGGCGAAGAAAAAACTCCGGAAGCCAGAAATCAAAAGGTGGATCTTATGCCGCCACTTGCTCCAAAGAAGGGAGCCAGTAATTTACCGGCTGATGGAGACGACATTAATGCTACAATTGGAGCAGTGATAAAGAAGGAGCATGAAGAAAGGATGGCAAAACTACAGGAACTGCTAACTCCACTTCCTCCCGACGCATCGCTGGCCGACATAGAGAAGCGTCGCGCCTTACTGGAAGAACAGGCGGCCAAGGTCGCAGAATGCGAACGAGATCTCACCAATAAGGAAATGGAGTTCATCCGGAAGTAAAGGCTGAAGGGGTCGTTGCATAGAAAAAAAATTTCCTACGAAACAAGCGGAAGAAACCCCACGATCTAGATCTATTAGATGCAAGTAGTGAAGATGAGATCCAATCTCTTACCCTTGAAGAACGTTCAAAGCGTTTTGTCGATGCAGGGGTTGGTCTGTCGATCCCTGCAACTAGACGCATCTAGTCGCGAGGAGATGTATTATCCTCGTAGATCCAATCCGATGGAGCACCGCACGAGCAGCGCCTCCGCGGTATCCACACGTACGGCTCGATGTAGACTCCGCCTATCCCGCAAGCAAGGAGGGAGTGGCTAGATAGATCTCAGCACCATGATGGTTGTGGTGGCGTTGATGGTGTGGATCTCCACGAGCATGGCTTCGCCTATGCCATGGCAAGAGGAGGAGGACGAGGAGAAGGCGCAGCAACAGCCCTACATCTAGGGGTGGTGCAGCAAGGGAGGTGGAGTGCGGCAGCCCTAGGGATCTAGGGGGGTGGCGCATCATATGGAGGTGGAGGGGTGCGGCTAGGGTTTTTGGCAAGGGTGTGCCGCACCCCCTCCTTCCCCTCCTTTTATAGGTGGCGGCTAGGGTTGGAGGGGCCGGCCACCTTGGCCCCCAAGTCAAGTCCCAAAGGGATTCGGGCTTGGGCCCCTTCCATCTAGGGAGGGCCGGCCACCTAGTCCACCTAGGACTCGGCCCCCTCCCTTCCTAGCCAGGGCCGGATTGGCCCATGTGGGCCTTTGGGTGGTGCACAGCCCAAGAGGGTGCAGCACCCCCTTTGGTTCATGTGGGCCCCATACATTAGGTGGGTCCCACTTCTAGACTCCTCTAGAACTTTCTAGAACCTTCTGGTACCCTATGCAAATATTTTGGAACTTTTCCGAAACCTCCGGAAACCACTTTCCTTATATGAATCTTATTCTCCGGACTCTTCCGGAACTCCTCGTGACTTCTGAGATCCTATCCGAGACTCCGAATCAATATTCTTTCATACCATTAATTATCTCATCGCTAACCCTAGCTACATCGGAGCGTTAAGTGTGTGACCCTACGGGTTCGAGAACATGCAGACATGATCTGATCAATAATCAACAGCGGGACCGGGATGCCCATATTGACTCCTACATATTCAACGAAGTTCCTTATCGATTGAACCATGATGCCGGAGATTCTTAATCTCGTATACAATTCCCTTTGTCTCACCGATATTCAACTTGCCCGAGATTCGATCGTCGATATCTCCATATCTAGTTTTATCTCGTTACCTGGCAAGTTCTCTTTACTCGTCCATAATATAGGATCACCGTGATTACCACTTAATCACATGGTTGCAACCTTTCTAATGCTATATTAGTGAGAGGGCCCAGAGATATTTTTTCCATCACAAGGAAGGACAAATCCCACTCTTGATTCATGTCAGCCAACAAATACCATCGAAGATACCTGAAAGCCACCTTTATAATCACCCAGTTACGAAGTGACGTTTGATGTCCACAAAGTATTCCTCCGATACACGGGAGTGACATAATCTCATGGTCTAAGGAAACTATACTTGGCATACTAAAAGTGTTGGCAATAAAACTGTGTGACACGATCAATTGCAACTCTTTATTATTTGGGTCTTGTCCATCACATCATTATTCCTAATGATATGACTTCGTTATCAAGTGACTATAACAAGTCCATGGTTAGGAAACTCTAACCATCTCTTGACTAACGAACCAGTCCGGTAGAGGCTTACTAGGGAAAACTGGTTGTTTATATTCCACACATGTATTATGTTTTCGGTTAATACAATTATAGCATGGATAATAAACTATTATCATAAACATGAATATGCTAATAAACCATTTTATTATTGCCTCTAGGGCATATTCCCAACAGTCTCCCACTTGCACTAGAGTCAATAATCTAGTTTACATTTTCTCGATCCAACACCCATGGAGTCTCAGTGCTGATCATGTTTGCTCGTGGAAGAGGTTCTGTCCGTGCTCTGTACTATACAGTTCTCTATGTTCTTTGCAAAAAGTTAACGTCACCTACTTTGACATTACTTTATCATCACATGATAAACCTTTATCATCACATGATAAACCTCATCATCATATGATGAATATAATATATTTGGTTACAGAGTGAGACTTTCATTTCCCTTTTATGCCTACATGATGTATGATCAGTCAAAAGAACTTTCACATAGCATGTGCACCCGGAACTCACTCAATCTTGAAACAAAATTTCTCAAACCAAAATATTATATCTTTTAATCCTTGAATTAATCATATACTCCTATATGTTGTAGACTCAACAAATCGACAGTGCAATACATGTCACTTCGATATTTCCGATCATGCTTTCGCTGCGCTTCTGCTATTATGAGATCCCCAATCTAGTTTGGTTTTATGACTTCAACCAAGTCTACCACTCTCTAAATTCAATTTATCTCAACTCCATGTAAAATGACTCCTCATTTAACATGTTCTTCTAACCAAGAACTTGGGTCACATATCGTCAAATACAAACACATGGTTCTTATATGTTTAGACCTATGAACCATTCATAGCGAATACCAACATATCCTCCAACCATCAATTTTGTACTGAGTTATCAACTCAATGTTTCACCTATTTCTCACAAGCAAATGAACCTTTCTTCACTTGTTCCATTTTGAATTCCTTCAAAAACTTATTTAGGTTAAACATCCTGACATAGCGCTTTATCAAACATATCTATCCTCCATAGATACATCCATCTCCATGGATATTTGACGTTCAAACTAACTTCATAAGTTATACGTTGGTTCCTGACTCATTTACAACATTTATGAAATCTCCATTTCACTCAAACAAGATGTTGTAAACTCCCACTCAAATATACACCATATACATATTAAATTGTGAAACCACTTTGGCTCCCACTCAGAAATATGTTATCTCTATATTTGACCATGATTAACTAGCTCCCACTCAAACATATGTCACCACATATTTTGATCATGAAAAATAGTTTCTGCTCTAACTTAACATATGTCACCACATATTTTAATTAGACCCCACTCAGTTTCTTATGCACTTTCTCGATATTTTGGACTCCTCCAAAATTCTTAACTCTTAAAATCGAGAACTCATATATGAAACACTAGTACTTTGCTAGTATCTATCCACTTGACTTTAAGCACAACTACACCATGTAGTTTACAACATTGAATATGTTAAAGAGCTTTACCTCTTGTGCTTTTGTCCAGTAAGTTTTATTTATTCCCTACAAACCCTTTTGAAGAATAAATATGTGAAACAACACTTTCACAAAATCAAGTAACAATTACTTCGTGATTCAAACTTAATATAGAATGACTCTTAGTCACTTTCGTATTCAAGGCTTCTATTTCTTATTTGTAGTTTTATAGGTATGTCTTGTTTCTCAAACATGACAAGTAAATCATGAATATTATTCTGTAACCTGACAAAATACAATATTCTTGAATCCTACTTCTTTTAGAAAAACTTAACTCGAAATTCAATGATCACTATCATTAATTTCTCTTTTAAATATCAAGTCTAAACCATTAATGCACTTTTCAAAATGTGCCACTTGATAATTAAAAGCAAGATCAACCATCTTGATTTAAGTCTCTTTATTCCATCAATCCTCTTTATCAATGAAACTCTTTTCACGATAAACCACTAAAACCTTTAGCACAACCAACAAATTGATTTGCTCCTTTTAGTCTCATATTGTGGAATCTTATTCATAGTCACACTTATGAATATACTACAAACATTATTCGCAATAGGCTCTAATTATCTCATAATCATTGAAACCTCATTTTCTCATAACTCATATGAAAAAAATACATATGCGAATCATACATAGACCCTTGTTTCTAAATGGAGTGTTATCAAATAAATCTAAATGTTACAAATAAACCCTAATAAGGAAAACCCCTTTTATTTTATCAGACCACATGATATCTAATATAATGTGATTACAATATTTAGGGCGCATCAAAACGTCTTTTGAATAAAATCTAAATATTGTAATTTGCGAAAACACTTTTCACAAGTCTTCATACTAAAACAATAACTCAAATATTTTGTCTCTTTTGATCAAATCGAAAAGACTCAATTTTCTTGTTAACTTAACATCCTTAACTCCAGAATTTTATTTGATCTCATCAAATATCATAACTTGAATAAATACATCTATTTACTCGTATCATTTATGATGGAGCGCACAAAATAAAAACATCTAACATTTGCTGAAAATACAACCAACACTTGTGTTTATTTTCGGCAACTCATGGCACTCTTCCAAAGGGTGGCATCTTATTCACACTACTTCAAAATAAGGCGCATGTGTTAAACATCAAAATGTTCTTCACAATACTTAGCATGAACAAATAAAATGTCATTATTGAGTTTTAGATATTTTAGTATGTTTCTTATTTATAAATGTTCAACCAATTTATCATCTAGATTATAATAAGAATAATACACTTATAATCGAAACTTGTGATTTCCAAAAAGAATGACTCATGAAAATAGAACAACCATTGTCTTTAACATGAATAACCCAGCCAAAAACATGGAGGCAGCCCAGGAGGTCATGTTCGACAAATCGTTGGACCGCGACGCCCGCATCAAGTACTCGGCTTATCTATTGGAGGTAGCGCAGCAGTAGCAAAACGACTCACAAGTTAAGTCGGGAAGGCTATTCGACGATTCTCGTCTTTGCAACTCGACGGCGAAGAAGGCAATGGCTGCTGCACCCCCAGACCCAGACGATGATCCAGCCGGCTCAAGCAGTCACAACAAGGGCGGCGATAAGGACCCAAAGGACAAGAAACCACGTAACGGTGCTGAGTCTCGGACAGGTTCATCTCGTCATCATGAAGCCGGAAAAATCATGACGGACATAGAAGCCGGGAACAAAAGGAGGACCCTCGCAAGGAGAAGACGGCACCACCACAAAAGGATCGACGGCGAGAAGGAAAGAATCCGCCTCAAAGGGAGGACAACAAATATAATATGCCACCTTCACCGCCGCCTCCACCACGCAAAGAGGGAGATAACCCGTCCAAGGATGTACCCCCTCCACGAAGACAAAGGTCTCCAAGCCATCCGCGTAACGTGAGCCGGGTGAGCGAAAGCCATCATAGGGATGATCAAGGGTGAGGAAAATCAGTTAATGATAAGCCGCCTATAGTTAATGATGTTCGAAGCCTAAATGAGTTGAGAAAGTTGGCCAGAGATGCCCAGTATCTCGGTCCCAAGTGTTTTGGCAGAATAATCAGAGAACAAATCCTACCGCCGACTTTGTCTAATGTCACAAAGATGGTGGAGAAGTACAGCGGCACGGCAAATGCTGAGACTTGGCTTTCAGATTATGTAAGTGCTTGTGACATCTATGAAGGCAGTGCCGACTCCGCAATATGCTTTTTGCCCCTGATGTTAACCGGGACTGCACGTATGTGGATCGAAGGCTTGCCGGAAAGGACTATTCATACCTGGAATGACATGAAACGCGTCTTTATCCAACACTTCCAGCGTACGTATAAACGCCCCAAGTCGATATTCGACTTACAGCGGTGTGTATAACAAAAAAACGAGTCCAGCCGTGAATTCATTTCACGATGGAGCGAAATAAAAAAACGCTTGCGAGGTCGTCTCAGAAACACAGGCAATTCATGCCTTCAAGCAGTCTCTAAGTAAGGGGACGACTTTCCGCTTCAAGATCTATAGCGACGAGTCGGAAACTTTGGGCGGCTTACTGGCCTGTGCAAACAAATACGCTGCTGCTGATGATGACAATAGGGAAGAATCCGAGTCCCGCCGACGCGAATCTGGGATGAAAAGGTTGAAGACCAAGCCGGCCCTTCACACGAAGTTGCTGCCACCTTTAGAAAAGGGCGGCCCAAGCAGCGGAAAGTGGCAGGACAAAAAGCCGGCAAACAACCGACCTACCTGACCGACAACGGTGAAGTACGAGGACATCAAACATAATCCCTGCATGCATCATCTGAGGCCGGATGGGACGAGTGGATTGGTACGACACTCCCATCACATGGGACCGCAGCGATCACTCAGATATAGTCCGTACAACGTGCACTTACGCTCTGGTCGTTAGCCCTATAGTCGACAAATACAAGTTGACAAAGGTGCTTATGGACGGAGGAAGTAGCATCAATATACTCTACGTCGCAACATTGAAAAGGATGCGTCTCTCCGAGTCACAACTCAACCACAGCAATGTGAAGTTTCATGGGATTGTGCCGGGTCGACAAGCCTCTCACTACAAGGCAAATGACTTTTAGTGACAAAATGCTTTTGTCACTTAATACCCCATTTTCGTCACTGATTAGTTGTGGATGACAAAATTAGGGCGTCATTAGGTTTGTCACTGATTGACCGTCATAGATTCATGGGGGTGACGAGATGAAAAAAATTGTCACTGATTAAGTTGAATCTGTGACGGTAGGAATTTTTGTCAATGATCATGGTTAATCTGTGACAGCCTGATTTGTCACTGTAAGTATGAAAATTTGTCACTATTAGATTGAATTTGAGTGTACGACTGGTCAACAAATGCTGACGTGGCTTATTACATGTGGGTCCCATGATGCTGATATTGCTGCTGACAGCGTGGGTCCAACAATGGTGGCGACGAGTGGGATCCACACTAATGTTGTTTTTACCATCAATAAATCATGAAACGGTTGAAATGCTAAAAGAAAAACGTACTGAAGAAATGAATTGTATTATGAAGTATACTGATGGTTTACAACGTGCATATACAGCAATACTTAAACTGAAATATAACCACAAAAATCTAATTGTAGCCATTTGATATTTATAAACTTTCTGGCTAGTCTCAACACACAAATAACGGTACATCAGCTTCCATTTTCGCAGCTCCTATGGATATTGCGTAAAACCTTTCATTCGTTGCCTTGAAAAATCTTCAGAAGTTCTGTAAAAAAAGACCAAATAGAAGTTAAATAATTTTTCCTGTTAATTCTAGTAGCAATTAACTTGTAAAATAATATGAAGTAATTAACTTTCAGTAATATAGATCCCACTGTTATTGCCCACTCCTGGATATCATACAATTCTTCCAACATTCAGATTAAAAGTAGATGCGAGTTAAGTGAAAACATTGGAATAGAGGAAACCGTAGAATGGTGGTTCCAAGATGTAAGTTTATTTGTCATAAACTAATCTTTTTTTGCAACAACTGTAATATACTTGTTATTCCTCTGAAGATTGATAATTCTAACCCAAAACTAGAAAACCACAAGCATATTATCTAGTGTAATTTCAGTTCTGTCTATAATAAGTATGAAGTTAAGAATAAGACCATACTCACGATTTTTGGAGTCTAAGAGACATGCTTATATGGACCGGTAAAAGATTCGCCTGTAATGAATGGATGGCCTGACGCCTGAAATAGGATGTAGTACAAATCATGTCCTTCCACATGGATCTCAATTATTTGAGATTACCAACTTGTACGTAAGATGAAAAAATTGTGTTCATGAGTGCAAAACTAGTCATAAAAATATTCAGATTTGTCATATGAGCGAGAAATAAATTCAGTTGTGAACAAGAAGAGTATACAATATTGTCATACTCAGATGCATAACTACCTTGAGATCCTTAGATCTTCGAGAGATCCTTCATTTTCTTTTTGTCTTTTGACTTCTCATGGGATAATTTTTTGTCACCCCCTTGGTTCGCATTCTTTTCAGCAAAAGCACGTACAGCCAGAAAGGCATCTCTTCCAGCATCAGAACACTCTCTAGCCACCTTGTCCATGATATCTTCCAAACAACTATATATCACCCCACATAACCATAATTAAGAAATGAACAAGACCACAAAGCATTATAACAATCAAGAGTACAAAGATGCAGTATACGAACTTGCAAGAAGGATTTCAGGAGGGGCATGAGAGTTGTTTGATAATCAACCAAGCTGGTTTGAACTTGATAATCCAGTTGCTACATCACAGCTACACTTTGCATACTCGTAGCTTCTGTCTTGCAAAGCTGAAAGTGGAACAGTTAAATATTGTTATTGCACATTGAAGATTACAGATATTATACAGATTAATGAAATGCCGGAAGAACTGACCTTCACACTTACTTGTTCCTTGTTCTTCGAAATAATCATCTGCGCCATTGAATCGCTATTATGCATAAAGTCATGCAACCTCCAATCATCTATTACTGTCCCATCGAAATAATATGAGCAAGAGGTCATCCCAGAAAAACTAGGCGTTAATTATTGTAACATTCAGGCCCCGGTTGGTAGCAAAGTATTTTCTAACTATCTGATAGATACTACAGTTTCTAAAGTCATCACAGTTTTAGATGCTTTGAGGTGTGTGGCTCTAATAGAAACTGCAATTTTTAATACTGTATTATATGCAAAATTTTGGTTTCTTCGCCGTATCTAAAAACAGCCCTCGACCGTTTTTTTAAAAAACTGAGAAAGCCTTCTTCCGCCTCTGTTGCCAGTCCTGCAGGGCCACCGCCCCGATCTTCTCCAGAGATCCGTTGAGAGGCGCTCCATTGCTTCTTTGGACCACTAGCTGATGACTCTTTCAATCAAGAAAACTAGCTTGTACGTGGTTGTTAGGGTGTGTGTTGCTTCAGCCAAATGCATAGGCCAGCAGCAGATCGACTAGAACCTCTTTGTTCGGTTGAGCTAGCTTTGTACAGTACAAATTCTACACTCCAAAAGGCCCAAAAGTATACGCATAGAGCTAGTCTCGACACACTCGCCTGAGAGCATTCAAATGAGTTGGGCCTTTCCCTCCTCTTTCTTGCTATCTTTGGTCGGAGCGAGCGATCTATCAAGGCGGTTCATGTGGGGGCTCGTGCCAGTTCGGGAAGCACCCGGCCGCCGTTCAGGAGCTCATCGCCGGATCTTCTCCATAGTAGATAGCAACTAAATACTGCAGTGCATGGACATATTGCCAAACGCCTCAGATTTTTGCCAAGGCAGCAGAAAAATGCAGTTTTTCCCAAAACTTCGGTATTTCTTGCCCAAGCATTAGAATAATGCGGATTAGTCATACTGTGGTCTTAGAAATACTATGCAGCCAAACGGAGCCTAAGCATTTGATAGTTACGACAGAGATAGTAGCAGGGGCTAGAAGGGACTCGTTCGTGGACCATGTCGGAAGCACGCGGAAGAGGTTGGCCATGCCCGATCCTTCGGCCTAAACTTGGCCACTGTGTTTGTAGGTCCGCGGCATCCGATAGCGCCTTCTTCACCGACAGCCAGCGTGAGCAACTGGATCCTGGATCTCCGGCCGTGCTAGAACCCTAGATCGAAGGCGATGGACATCATCACCTAAGGCAAGGACATTGGGGAGAGAGAGGGGGAGGAAGGGATCTCACCATGTGACGATGCAGCCTCTTAAGCAACGGAGGACTGGCCGGAGAAGGGACTGGCGATGCTGGAAGAAGGGGCACCGCCATGTGGTCGTTGCGGCCACCCGCTATGGCGCCATCGGGGCAGACGGGCAGTCGTTGAGGTGCTGGTGCCGCCGGAGGCCATCGAGGCTGATGGAGAGTAGGATGCGGTGATGGTCCCCAGCCGTGGAAGCTGCGCCTTGGCCGGCGGGGAACGATGAGAAGCGTGGAGAGAGGGGATGGGGGAGGGGAAGATGCGGCGGCAGAGTAATAATAGGATCGTGGGCTGACCTAAAAAATATATAATAGGATCGAATAGATTTTCCTATATACAGTAATAGGATCGTGGGTTTCGGAGGCGGGCGATACAAAATTGATAAAAATTGGGAGGGAACCTGTGGAACGTGAAATATTTTGCTGGGGCCCACGAACATTGAGACATAGTAGAATTTTTATATATTGAGGAATGGAAAATGATATTTTTTATAAATAATTTGAAACTCAATTTTACAATATTGTTTCTCATGCCAAAATATACTTATGTCAAATATGGTCTGGTTACATGAACTATGTCATGGATACGGTCCTGATCTTGCTCATTTGGATTGAAATCAATGAATCTACATACATGATAAGGTTTTTTGTGAAAAAAGAATAAAAATTGTCATATTCTATGTTTAGATTCTTCCTAGCAACTAATACATGTAGGAACTCCACGAGGAAGAATATAATTCTTTCAAATTGTCCGCATTCTTTTCTGAGTTCTTTCAAAAGAAAGGGTTAAAATTTCCAGCATGGCTACTATTGGAAGTCGAATCTTTCATAACTATTGCCAATTCTGCGATTTCATAGCTATTTGTCTATCTCAAAATGATTTTTGGACAAGTTTGGCGCAAACTATCACATACTTGTATTTCAAATTTGAATTGTTTTCTAAAAATCGACATAAAGTCATTTAAATCAGAAAAATTAGATAGAAGGCGTGATAATTCATAATATTTGGAGATTATACAACAAATATGTCCTACTTTATGTGAAAATTACTTCATGGGGAAGGTTTGCATTTTCTGAAATTTCCTTCATTTTCTTTGATTTTTTCAAAAAAAGTTTAAAATGGCAACCCTGACTATTCATAAAAAAGGGTCGAACCTTTCAAAACTATCGACAATTCTGTGATATAATTACTACTTATGTAACTCAAAGTTATTTCTTGAAAATTTCAGAGGAAGCTATCACATACTTGTAGTTTAAATTTGAATTACTTTCAGAAAATCGGCATAAAGTCATTTAAATATGAAAAATTAGATAGAAAGCGAGAAAATTCCCAATGTTTTCCACGCCAAAATACACCTATTTGCCAAATAGGGTCACATTATCATGAACTATGGCATGGCTATGGCCGTGATCTTGCTCATTTGGCTCGAAATCCATGAATCTTCATACATGATAGTGTTATCATGAAGATTTTGTTTTCAAATTTGTCATATTCTAAGTTAAGAATTTTTCCAAGCAACTAGTGCACATAAAAAGACTTCATGAGGAAGAATTTTTTAAAAAATCTTCATTTTCTTTGGGTTTTTTTCAGAAAATGGTCAAAATGCCAGCATGGCTATTCATAAAAGGGGTAGAATATTTCAGAAATATCTGTGATTCTGTGATATAATCACTAATTGTGTACCCCAAAATGATTTTTGGAAAAATTTCTGAACAAATTATCACATACTTGTGGTTCAAATATGAATTAAATTCACAAAATAAGTATAAAATCATTTAAACGGGCGAAATTAAATAGAAAACGATAAAAAATCATAATATTCGGATATTATTCATCAAATATGGCCTACAATGTGTGAAAACTGGATTGGTGTCATTATGCACCATATTTTTGGTATTTGCTTCACAAAAAATACATATTTGGCACTTAGAAATTAGAAAATAAAGTAGTATTTTCCTACAGCAGCTCATTATATAACAGTAAAAAAAGATGAAGCTTGCGGCCCATCTGTCCGCCATGTCGCATGCGCACTCAAGAAATTGGGTCGGCCGACTCATGTATTGTCTTCCACGATAGATCAGGCTAAGGAATGAAATGCTAGTGATTCTCAAAAAAAAAGGAATGGAATGCTAAGCTTCACACACAAAAAAAGCCGATTCAAATGTCTATAAAACCTAGCGATGGACTATTTCCACTAAAATTTGGTAGCGTTGTACTCCTTCGACTACAAAAAAACTAACGCTGGACTGATGGAGTCATGGGGCTGCAACAGACCGATCCCCACACATCAGCTAGCATACACATCGATGCATATATATACAAGAAACAATTATTACAATGCGTGTACACAAATGATCAGTTGGCCTTGGTTCGCTGATTGGGTCGTGAGTTCTATTCCAATAGTTCACAAATTCTTTCAACTTTTTCTATAGCTGACAAATAGTACACATCGATGCATAAAATGTACATAAACGTGTGTGTACCCTGTTTGTTAGCTCTCTTGGTCCTGTAGATATAGCCTAAGAGGTGTTGAGTTCGAAATCTGTAGTGCACGATTTTTCCAACTTTTTTCTATGCCTGACAAATGGTACAAGAAACAGTTATTACAATACATGATTTTTTCCAACTTCTTATACGTGACAAGTGGTACACGTCGATGTAATATATACAAGAAACTGTTATTACAATGCACGATATTTTCCAACTTTTTTTGCACCTAACAAGTAATACACGTCGATCGGTAACATATATAAGAAACAATTATTACAGTGCAGGAAAACAAGCGGTAGGGTGGCCCATTGGTTAGCTCTCTTGGTCTTATTATTGCAGGTCATAAGTTCTAAACCTACGGCCCTCAATTTTTTTCAACTAATTCTATGGCTGACAAGTGGGGTCCGCATAAATATTAAATATTACGTGCATCATTTCTTCTCCTGACTAGTGGGTCCCACAAAATAGCATCATAGTAAAAATTGCACAAATTCTTCTATTTTCCAGACTAGTGGGTCTCGCATAATATCTATGATGGTTTAAAACCACCACGCTCTCAATTCGTCACCTATTAAGATGTCCATCCCGACTGACTAATCCGTGACGGTTTGCCCGTGACAAAATATGGAACTGTCATTGATTACCGTACATCCGTGACGATAGAGGCAATCCGTCACCGATTAAGCCCTATCAATACCGGTTTTCAACTCTGTCATGAGGCATTTTGTCACTAAAAGTCATTTCCCTTGTAGTGTCTTCGATGGGTAAGATCACCCTACAAGTTACCTTTGGCGGCATGGAGAATTTCCAAACGGAGGACATCTCTTTCGAGGTGGTTCCTTTCAAAAACGCCTACCATGCAATCTTTGGACGTCCGGCTTTTGCCAAGTTTATGGCTCGGCCATGCTACATCGATAGCAAGCTTAAATGCTGGGGCCCAATGGGATCATCATAGTTAAAGGGGACTTCAAAAAGGCAAAGGAGTGCGAAGCTGCTAATGCCGTCCATGCTGAAGAAGAAATCTCTAGAGAAGAACTGGACGATCTCAAGAAAACAATGGGTCCAGATGAGATGCCAGCAACTGAGAAGCCATCATCGAAATTCGACTCAAGTTTTAAGCCAAAGATGACACCAAGAAAGATAAACTCACAAAAGATGACCCGACAAAGGAGGCCATCATTGGTGCCGGCCTCGACGAAAAATAGGAAAGCGAGATCGTCAAGTTTCTCCGTGAGAATCGGGATATCTTTGCCTGGTCGCCTGATACGTGTGTCAAGCGTATCTATAATTTTTTATTAATCCATGCTAGTTTTGTGATGTTGTCACATGTTTCTACTATCTTATTACATCATTTTTATACATTTTGTTGGACTAACCTATTGACAAGATGCCTAGTGCCAGTTTCCTGTTTTTTGCCGTCTTTTCATTTTAGAAACTTACCACAGGAAATATTCTCAGAATGCGCTGAAAATTTATGAGGATTTTTTTTGCCAAGACGGAGTTTCAGTCCAGAGGGCAGCCCTGGGGGCCACCCACAGGGCAGGGACGACCCCCAGCCGCGACCTGCCCTAGGGCGGCAGGTGGGACCCGCCCCTACTCCTGGTGGGTCCCCTCGGCCATTATTTTCCAGAGAAGTCACCCCGAGGCGCCGCTATCATAAACCCTAGTTTGGGGGTGATTCTGAAGCTGATCCCGACACCCTGCCGGAGGGGAAATCGATCTCGGAGGGCTCTTCATCTTCCCACCTTGGACTTAGTACACACTGAGATCGAGAGGATAAGGAGTGGGCGGCTGTGGCGAAAAAGAAGGAACGAGTCACGGGCTTGCCAAAATTTTGGCGCCTAGATTTTCGCAGCCGCGCGCGCACGAGGCCGGCCAAGTTAACCACCCCCGATCGGTCGGGATTATTTGCCGACCAACTAGTTGACAGCCATACAGGAATTTCCGACAGATATTCGGACATAAATATTCTTACATTCCCGACCGATAATCAGTCGATGTACGTAGGTAATTGCCGACCAATAGTCTGATAGTACTTTTCCCGACCAACAGTCCGACCTGAAAAGTGACTTTTCCCAACAGACGTTGGTAGGGAATGTAGTGTTGTGGTGTAGTGTCATGATAAGTATTCCTGTAATCTTTAGCCTAAGAGCCACACACGGTGTGCACACTATCAACTTCGCACCATGGGACAAAGGTGACTCCGGAGATTACATTAATAAAACCACTTGAGTAGCATAATTCATAAGATAATGAATAGTAACATCTATGGATTCAACTAGATTACAAAGCTCATGATCACATAAAGATCACACCATGGGAGAGAGAGATAAACCACATAGCTACCGGCATGAGCCCTCAGCCCCGAGGGAGACTACTCCCTCTTCATCATGGAGACGGTGGAGATGTCGTTGGGGGAGATGGAGACCACCCCGGCAGTGCCTCGCCGGAGTTTCCCCCCTCCAATCTGCAGCTCCAAGTCTCTGTTTCGTGGTTTCTGTGTTTCGGCGGCGCTCTCCTCTGGAAAACGTCGGGGGACTATTTTTATAGTCGTTTTTAGGTCAAAAGGAAGCTTCGGGAAGAAAGATCGACGGCAACGGAGCCACGAGGGCCAAAGTGGTGGGTCCCACGCGGCCAAGGAATCTGAATGCGTGGGCCTATGTTTTTTGGCCTTCGGGCCTCTACTTTTTCGCCTCCTTCGCTCCTACGCTTTCTTCCTTCCAAAAACTGATCCCCGTAAGTTTTCAGGTCATTTGGACGTCGTTTGGGTCCCTGAAACATCAAAATATAGAAAATAGGGTTTTCTGCCAGTGCAGGGTTAATTCCAGAAAAGTAGGGAAACTGTGAAATATTCGCAAAATCATTATAAAACAATGATATAACCCTTATATGATGCAAATATGATTGAAATATGAGTATTATAATGCAAAGTTCATGTATGCATTTTACATGCATCAACATCCCCAAGCTTAACCTATACTCATCCTCGAGTATGAAGGTGATAAAACTAACATGGACTTTGCATTTTAATACTATCAAAGGTATCAAAGATGATTACTATTGCTACATAGAGTCAAATGATTCATTCTTCAAGGGAGTAGCAATATGCAAGATAGATTATGATGTGGTATCAAATATTCAGTGTGAGGATGT
This sequence comes from Puccinellia tenuiflora, assembly GCA_012064385.1. Classification (NCBI taxonomy): domain Eukaryota; kingdom Viridiplantae; phylum Streptophyta; class Magnoliopsida; order Poales; family Poaceae; genus Puccinellia; species Puccinellia tenuiflora. The sequence goes on along the minus strand of QRDG01001689.1, from coordinate 1,173,925 downwards.
TCAATGATAATTCACAAAGTGTAACATAGAAGAAAATACTATGGACCAAATGTATGCATAATGAAAAGTAAAAACATCCTATAATGGTCATAAAGTACTATTGTAAATCTGAATATAAAAGTGGACACTTTGGAAAGATATAAATGAGTAGAGGTAAAACATGAATAAGTTTCATCGAACTTCCAAATGCTTCTACTTAAGTTAATGTTTGCAATGTGGTATTGGTGTCAAGCTCTCATTACCCCTTATCATAACATCTTGAATGGTTAAAGTTTAAAGTGAAAGCAAATATGAGTAGTTGAAAGTGCATGGTTTCCCCCATGCATGGTTTTGGTAATTAATGACAATCTCTATGGACTAATGTTTGCTTTGAGCTATATTTATAGGTGTGTCCATTTGAGTTGCTTGATCTCCATTCGTTGGAATCAAGGTTAAGGGAAGAAGTTTGTGTTGATCAAGGCTATGTGCGGATTGATCAACACTCAAGTTCAAGTGAAGATATGCCGAAGTGTGCTTTCCCCATCTTGGTGTATGGGGGAGCGTCATGTGAATCTTCACCAAGCAAGGCGCAATCAAGAAAGGTGGTTCGTCTTGAGGAGATGAAGATCGTCTTCATCGACCTCAAGTGGATTAATGCGCAAGGCAAAGGTATGATCTTGATAGGGTTTTTATTTTACCAGTCTCATGATGTTAGTTGAGAGACCGGGTTATAGGATAGATAGCCGTACTATCAAGAGGGGCTCTCGACCGAGTATCGTGATCGTATCGTTCGTGGAGAGCTCAAACCTTTGCATCCATGCAATCATCTTTATTGGTTCTTATTTGTCTCATATCGTGGTGTGGTCTTGGTGCTTGTCATGCTTGTCATGACAAGGCTAAGTTCACCGAAAACGGTTTGCATTTGCATCTTCTTTTGGGGTTTTGGTGTTGGAGATTTTGTCGGTTCATTCGTGCGGAAGATTTATTTCTTCCATCTCTGTGCAAAATCTCCATTGCTTATTTGCCATTTACAAAGGTTGCTTTTGTCGTCCTCTTTCCATCAAAATTGGTTTTACTTCTTTCGGACTTCAATTGCAAAAGAAACGGTTTTTTCGGTTTGCCAAAAAGAGCTTTTAAACTTTCCCCACTTGGTTTTACAATATATTGTTGGACTATGATGTTTCTCTGTATAATCTTGTTGCGCTCGTTGTGACGATTCCAACGAGTCCAAGATTGTCGAAAATGGAGTTCATTCGCAAAGTTATGGGGCTTTGGATTTGCTGTTGGATCTAACCCGGAGATGGTCCGGAGTCTCCGGTCACACCGGAGTCTCTGGGCCAAATGACCGGAGTCTCCTGGTTTTCGCTGCCGAATGAGTTTGTGTGGTGCGGTACTGGACTGCAGTCCGGAGGTACCCCGGAGAAGGACCGGAGTCTCCGGCCCACCGGAGTCTCCGGCCCAAGGGACCCGGAATCTCCGGCCCCGTGTTTTTCTCAGCTGTTTCGCCTTTGTGTGGTGTGACTCTGGTAGGGGGTCCGGAGCACCCCCGGAGGGTCCCCGGAGTCTCCGGCCTGGCCGGAGTCTCCGCCCCCTGGACCGGAATTTCCGGCCCTCCCGATGATCCAGCAGGCCGGAGTCTCCGGCCACTTTGTCCGGAGTCTCCGGCCTGGACAGGCTCCAACGGCTAGTTTTTGGGGGAGGCTATAAATAGCCCCCTTCTTCCCCAAAATCTGGCTGCTCACCCTGCTCACTTGTTTTCCTCTCTCCTCCATTGTTGCATACCTTGTGAGCTTGATTCCTCTCAATCCCTCCAATGATTCTTGCCCAAACTTAGGGATTCAAGAGAGGAGATCTAGATCTACCATTCCACCAATCAAAATCTCCTCTAAGTGAGGGAATCTTGTGGATCTAGATTTTGGGGTTGCTTTGTGTTCATCCCCTTTGTTCTTCCTCTCTTATCCCCCCAAAGCATTTGTTGCTTGGTTGGAATTTGAGAGTGAAGGATTTGACCACTTAGTGTGTTCTTGCCTTTTGCATTTGTTGCATCGGGTTGCTCTCCCTACGGTGATACGTGAAGATCGACGTTGAGAAGCTGTTACTCTTGGGTGCATTGTGTTCCCAAGAGCTTGTGCCACTTGGGTGCATTGTGTACCCTAGACGGTTTGGATGTGCCGCGAAGACTTCGAGTTGTGAGCTTCGGCACGAGGTTGGGAGCCCCCAATTGAGTTGTGGGTGTGTGCCCCAAGAGAAGTTGTAAAGGGCTCCGGAATCCGCCTCGAAGGATTCCGATAGTGGAAGGTGAACCAAACCGTTGGGTGCGGTTCATTGGAGAATAGGGTGCGGCCTTTGTGGCATCTTGAGTAGGCCTCTTGTGGCGAGCTCACACCCCTCCAACGAGACGTACTCCCTTAACAAGGAGGAACTCGGGAATACATCCTCGTCTCCGCATGCCTCGGTTATTTCTATATCCGAGCTTTTACTTATGCAATTTACATTGTGATAGCCTTCGTGCTTGAAGTTTATATCTTGCTATCACCTTGTTGTTTGCCTTGTTTTAGCATAAGTTGTTGGTGCACTTTAGGTAAACCTAGAATTTTAGGTTGTTGGCTTGTTAATTTAAACACCTAGTTTTATTCCGCAATTATCAAGCCCCTAAATAGAAAAAGTGTTAATCGCCTATTCACCCCCCCTCTAGGCGACATCTCGGGCATAGCTTGTTCTTTCAATTGGTATCAGAGCCTCATCTCTCTTGTTTGGCTTTACCGCCTAGAGAGTAAAGATGTCGTTTAGAGGATTAGTGCACGATTCCATGTTTATATTCAATGGCACAAATTTTAATGTTTGGAAAACTCATATGCTTAGTCACTTACGGGGTTTGGACCCCAATATTGAGCGTATCTTAGATATAGGTTTTTCTTCTCCGAAGGATTACGAAAGTACGACTTTAGAGCATGAGAAAAACTTATATCTAGATGCTCTAGCTTCTAATGAGTTTTGCAAATTTGTGAGTGTTGTAGTTTTCGAGTCTCTCATGCCTCTCCGGGACATTCATGAACTTTGGACCAAGATTCAAGATCAATATGGAGTGTCCAACTCTATTGAGGATGATTGCTCTCCCTCCACCTCCGGCCGTGACGAGTTCTCGTCTTCATCTACTTCACCAAAATGTGGTGAGCCACAAACTAATGTGATGGTGAGTAGTGATAGGTTTTGCAATATTGATAGTGAGCTCTTCTTTGATGATCTTTTATCTCTATCTTGTTGCAATGCCTCATCTTTGGACCAAAACACACATAGCACTATAAATGTGATACATGCTAGTGTTGATAGTCCTTGCATATCATCCCAAAATTGCTTAGATAAATCTAATGATGATATGCTTGCTTTATCTTGTTCCAATGATAAAAATGCTTGTGTTCCCTCTAACTCTTACATGAATATTAATGTAGAGGAAACTCAATTAATTGTGGAACAAGATTTGAACTTGAGTAGTTCAAAAATTAATTATTCTTCTTCATCCATCACTCATTGCCTTATAGCTAAATCTTCTTCTAGCAATGATAATAATAATGATGATAATGATGATGATAATGATGATGATAATAATGATGAAGAAGATGATGTGGAAAAGGTTAATGCCTTGCTTCTTAAAGCCTTCCTAGCATAAAAGTGCCCAAGCTAATCTCTTTGGAATCATGAGCACCCTAATTGAGCACGGGGAAACTATTGAGGCTTTGGAAGCAAGCCTTGAAGAAAAGGGTAAGATCGAGAGAGATGATGCTATGGAAAAAGCTTCGTTAGAAGATGCTCTTGAGGAAGAGCATNTTCTTCCTCCACCTCTCATTGTCTTATGGCTAAATCTTCTTCTAGTAATGACAATGATGATAATAATGATAATGATAATAATGATGAAGAAGATGATATGGAAAAAATTAATGCCCTTCTTCAAAATAAAGGTCTAATGATTCTTAAAGCCCTTCCTAGCAATAAAAGTGCCCAAGCTAACCTCTTTGAAATCATGAGCACTCTTATTGAGCGTGGGGAAACTATTGAGGCCATGGAAGCAAGCCTTGAAGAAAAGGGTAAGATCGAAAGAGATGATGCTATGGAGAAAGCATCGTTAGAAGATGCTCTTATGGAAGAGCAAGAGACTCGTGCTTCTCTTGAGGAGAAACTAGATTCTATCAAGGAGTCTCATAATGAAATAATTGCTAAAATCATTAAAGAACGTGACCATGCCATTGCTAAATATAAGGTCACGAAAAATAAAAATGCTAAATTAAATGAAGAGCTTGCTAAGATTTCTTCTTCCATCCCTAATGTCAATGATGCTTGTGCTACTAACTCAATTTCTTGTGAAGCATCCACTTTGAAGGAGAATGTTGAGCTAAGGGCTCAACTTGAGTTGCTAACTAGCAAGTATAGGGAGTTGGAAGAAAATCATAAAAAGCTATCTAGCTCCAATGATGATCTTCTAGCATCCTATGCTAGTCTAAAGTTAGCTCATGAGGCCATCACTACAAAGGTAACATCTATTGTGCCTCATGTGGATAATAGCACAACCTTAACTAAAAATGCCATATTGCCATGTGCTAGTCCTAGTAGTTCATCCACTCGTAATATTGGCACATCTTGTGATGAATTACTTGCTTTGCCTTGTTGCTCTAACAATGATGCATCTACCTCCTCTAGCACTTGTGTTGTCACTAACCATGTAGAGAAAAGAGGAGAGCTCAAGGCCCAAGCCACTTCCTTGAAGAAAGGCTTGGAAAAGCGTCATGAGGGGAAGAGTGCACTTGACAACATGTTGAGTGTGCAACAATCCCCAAATGACAAGAGTGGACTTGGATTCAACTCCAACATCAAGAACAAGTCCAAGGTTGAGAAGAAGAAGGGCCAAGTTCAAATCAAGAATCCGGCCAAGATCACTTGCTTCAAGTGCAAGGTTGAAGGGCACCATGTTCGTGATTGCCCAATGAAGAAGAAGAAGCCTCTTAGTGAGAAGCAACTAGGGAAGCGGCCTCTTGTTCAATCTCGTGCTCAACCACGAGTTGAACAACGGCCACCTCCTAAGAAGACTCAAGCCAATGCTCGTCAAGTTGAGGATCCTATTAAGAAGAAGAAGAGTCGGTGTTGCTACCTTTGCCGTGGCAAAGGTCATTTTTCTTCTTCATGCACCAACGGTACCGTATCCAACCCTATTATAGTTGATGATGCTTATTCTCTTGGGAAGGATAGAATTGGCAATGTGTTTGCCAAATATGTGGGAGCTCAAAGTGGTGTCAAGAAAAGCACCATTTGGGTTCCCAAGCCTATTGTGACTAACCTCTTAGGACCCAACTTGGTTGGGGACCAACAAGCTTCAACTTGATCAATAGGTGATTGTGGAGGACATTGGTGACTTGGCTATTTTTGAAGAATTAAGGGATCTTCATGGGTTTATTTCTCAAGCCAAGTCAATTGGATTACCACATATCTATCTCATATCCAATGCTCCTCCTTGCGATAACTTGTATTTAATTCATATATTCATTGAAAGTTGCTTGCTCCCTTGCATGTGTTAGTTTTGTTCCTAGCATGTGCTTGTATATGATATGCTACTTTCCTACTTGTCTTGTTATTCAAGGTTGTGTATGATAGTTGTGTATCGTGTATGTGTAACTTTGTGTTGAGCTTTATTGGATCGTGTGTTGATTTCAATTAGCTCTTTTGAGATATTAATGGACTATCCCATTTTGGGGGAGTGATGTGCTTTGTGCACCTCACGAACCTAAAAATGTGTGTACATGAGGCACACCACCTAGTATTGATATTTCAATATTATCTAGCTACTATGTGGTATGTCATATTCATGAGAAATTCAAATTCTACAATGTCCATTAATTTCTCTAGTTGGTTGTATTTGCCTCATGCTTAAAAATAAATGAATTATCACATTATGGGGGAGTAATAAGCTATGTGCATATTACAATCCCACAAAATGTGAACATTTGAGGTTTGCCACTTAGTGTTGATATTATAAATTATCTTTCCTATGTGGCATGTGTGCTCAAACAAGTTCCAATTTTCCTTTGTGGTTACCCTTTGGTTCTTGTTTGTGTGAGTTTGCTTGGTGTGGTTTTTCTCTAATATCCATTTCCATATATTATGTGAGAAACCATTTGTTTCTTTTTTCTAACCATGGCTTTGCCGGTTGGTTCGAATAATAGAAACTACCAACAAACCTTATTCTATATGGCATTTTTTTCTTATCTCTTGCCATATGCTTATTTGTTGTGAAGTTTGTCTTGAACATCATTCCTTTATACCACCGAGAAATATCTCTATATACTCCTTGTCCATGACAAGTGATACTAGTAATTGTGGTGGATTTTGTAGATCATCTTCACATTTGGCTCTTGCGTTGATTTTCTTTATCTATTGCCTTCCTTGCCTTTTGAATGGATCCTATTTTTTCAATTGGTAGTGTTTAGTGTTGTCGGAGAACTGTCCCAGGAACTGGGGGTGTCTCGAGAAGGATCGAGTAAGGGGCTGAACACGGAATCAAACAACCCTCAACGTGCTCCGGCGACGGTGCTTGTCGGACTCTCTGCGGGACAGCACTGCAGAGATGGAAACACCAGTCTTACCCAGGTTCAGGGCCCTCTTGTGGAGGTAAAACCCCTACGTCCTGCTTTAGTGTATTGCACTACTTGGAGAGTTCACAGTACAAGGAGAGCTTGTCGAGCTCGAGGTGGCTAACAATGGCTACTTGCTAGTCTTTAGATCTAGGGTTTGAGCTCAGGAATCTTCGAACCCTTTGCTTGGGCGTGCTCCCCCTCCTTTTATAGGCGTCTTGGACCTCTTCTGCCCAAACATTTGGGCGGGAAGGGTTACCACACGGCGACGACGGAGGAGGCGCGGTGCACGATAAAGGTGAAGTCCACCATAAAGGTAAAGCTCGTGGACGCGGTCCACGGCAGGGGAATGGCGTCACCAAAGCTGAAAAGGGTCACCGACCAGCTGGACGGTGGGCTGGCGCTTGCCGAGGTGGGAGGTGACCCACGGTGACGTCGTCCTTGGAGCGTAGCTGTAGACGGTTCCCTTATCACCAAAGAGGCAATACTCGTTGTCCGCTTTGCTTGGCTTCGCTTTGTTGACTGCTTTATACATGGAAACAGCAACTGCGGCGTCGTCGTCATCGCGCGTAGGCACGCGCGTCACTCTGTACATGGCGCAGAGCCCATGTGCGCTCTGCCGCGGGGGCAGAGTTGGCTTCATGAGGAAGGAGCTTCGCGAGGAGAAAAGCCTCGCCGAGCCCTCTGGCTGGGTCCTTAGCGGAATTGCGGGTGGCGTCGGAGACACCTTGTCGAGGAGCGATCCCTCGCCAAGGGAGAGAACCCTTGGCGAGGAGAAAAACCCATCGCGAGGGGAAAATCCTCGCGAAGCTCGCCAGGCTTGGAGAGCCTGGTCCTTAGCGAAAATCATCGAAAGAATCTTGTGGGCCCTGGCAGGCTGGCCCGTGGTACCCTGGTTTCCACTGTGCCGACAAGTGTTGTAAATAAAATATGGAGAGTAATGATCCCTTGTGCATGCATTTTGTATTCAAATGCAAATATCAAAGATAATGCATGAATATTGGGGGAGCATTCCTTTTTATTTAGAACACTAACCTATCTATCAATTTTTTATCCTTTCAATTGGCATTTGTTTCTTTATCTTGTGTTGGTACCTTCAATTGGTATTAATTAGAATTTAATATCTTCTCCATAGATATTTGTTCCAATTAATATTTATTGTGAGAGTCTTGATACCTTTTTGCCTTATTTTCCTTTACTTGATTTCGGTCAAGTATCACCCTCTTCGTGGTATCTTTTCTCCTAGTTGATATTTTTTTGTTTTAATTGGTATCTTATTTTCAATTGGTGTCTTTTCAATCATGTGTTGTTTGATTTGATTCCTACTGATATCACACTTCATGATCAATCATGTGTTGATTTGTTTTTTTCTCAATCATGTGTTGATTTGGATTTTGATATAATTTGGACAACCTTTGTGTAACGCCCCGACCCCAGAGCTATACAGTGAAACGTTGTGCAACCGGTCATGCTACACAATCGAGGGTTACTGGGTTTACCAATCCCAGGCCAAAACACATTGGCAGGCGTGCTCGGAATACATCATCGGCACACAACACCTCGATCATGCCATAAGCTCGGACATCGCTTTCACGTATAACAAAGAGACCAAGACTGCGGAACAACTGGCACATCATAGACTCTACGACACAAAGATATCATAGTTCAACTCATATAATTGAGAAAGATAGCAAATGACACATCAGAGGTCACTGACCCATCATTACAACAAGCGGAAGCAAATTTAAAGTTGTCTAAACAACAAGATCCAAATTATGGCCTAAGAGGCCTACAGATAAACATCCCGTGCCAGCCTATTCCATGACGTCCCAAGCTGCCACCTGGGAACCCCAGACTACTCGTCGATGTCAATAAAGAACCCACCTTCCAGTTCGGTGACGTCCTCCTCTGAAACAAATAATAATCAACAGAGCAAGGCTGAGTACGACATACTCGCAAGAATTAGTAGGGCGATATAGGCCCGATGCTGACGGAGGCTTCAAAGCTATATAAGTAGTTGTTTCACATAAAGCTAGTTTTTCCTTCCGAAGACTAGGACTCATGGCATCGTCTAATCAGAAGGTTTTCATAAGGGGATAAGAGGGTAACACTTTTCTCTTCGGTTCACAGGGAACCTACTGTATTCAGCAACTCCACTTATCTCCACCAAGGCACTCCCTCGAATCTCCCTCGAGGAAATGAACCTTTTAACACACGTTGGTTATGCAACCTCTAGCTGCCAGTTAATTAAAGGTTCAGGTTATCTATGATCTCATAATCTATTCCCAAGTTGTCCATAACCGCGGACACGGCTTTTCGAAAAGATTAAACCCTGCAGGGGTGTACTATTTTTACCATTGGTACCGTCCGACCCCTTGCCTGATCATTTAGCTCTCTTCCGGGGAAAGCCGGCAGGGCAGGCGCGGTTAAACCTTTACAAAGCATGAGACTATCTAATGGTCATCGTGACGACAGGACAAGTTCAGCGCCTATTTCAACACCCTGCCCCATCGCCACTCCTATCACCTCCATCATCATCACCATCATCATCTCCGTCCACACACCCGCAAATGGAAAGCGCAAACTAGAGGACCCTTGGATACGCCCGCACTAATTATTCGGTTAGTAAGGAGCCCATACTCCCACCTTTGGAAGCACGCTCGGTCTTGGTTCAAGAGATAAGAACTCACACCTAGGGGCCAGAACGAGACAAAACACCATCCCCGATGGCAACTCATCCCAGCCTTCTTAGCAATTAATTATCAACACAAGTCTCTACCATTGTCCGAACATTCCATTCACTTCACAATTATGGAAATAATCAACGAACAACTTAAGCATTCGAATGAGCATGGCTAAGCATATCTAAGCATAACATACAACAGATATGATTGATCTCCGGCCAACACATCAACCTATGGTTCATAGGAGTGAAAACAGGTAATGGTTCAGGGAGCATGCAATGATAGGATACTCTATATACTGACCAAAACTTGTTGCTAGAATCGAATGCAATATTTTGGTGGAAAAAATACTTGGGTAATATGAGATATGCCAAGAAGGTTAGGTTAGCTCTTGCCTTGCTGGTAGTACTGGTCGCGATGGTTGTCAAGGTATTGTGGTGGAACCTCGACTCCTGAATCTACCGAAACACAAACAATACAGGAAAGGAAATAAATAACACGAATACAAGGTGCAATGCACAATCATGATGAGATGGTCAAATTATGCATTGAAATCATATTGGGCAGGTCCCACAAGTTAAATGGAGCCCCTAAAATAAATATCGCAATTAACAGGTCAAAACTCCATCTTTAACTTAGTGATTTGTGTTATTTACCAAAATTTCCAGTACTGAAATATGGGTCCTAAATGCATGAAAATGACATTATTAGATAGATATTGTCCTACTGATCATTTTGGTACCTCGTTTACATTTTTCCGATTAACGGTGAAGAAATGGTGATTTAAACGGTTATGCGATTGAAATCATTTTAACCAATTCAAAATTAACATCAAAGGAAAATTTATTTGCATGCTGTGTTATTAACATAGATAGATAGCATTTGCTTTGCTGGTCATTTTAGTATATCATTTGCAATTTTTGAATTAATATCCACCAAGTTATGATATTTTCAATATGGGATTTAAATCTGCCTTTTTAGTAATTTTTATTAAGCAGCACCAATATTACATCTAAAATTCTCTCAAATTACATAAACTGGTAGATCATTGTTCACTGAACCTTTTGAGAGCTTAAACATAATTTTTGGATGTGTAGAACTCAAATTATGTAATTTCCAAAATCAACATTTATTCTGCCATTTCTGTTTTTATTAATTAATGGCAAATTATTTTGGTCAATTAAATTAACCAATGGTACTAACAGATAGACATTTTATTGCTGAGCATTTTGACATATTATTTGCAATTTTTGGACTGGTGGTTCAAAAGTTATGCAAATTCAAAGTTCATATTCATTTTCTGTTATTTATTTTAATTCCAGAAATTAGCACCGAATCGTTTTTCACAGGGCGTGGGCTAGCCACAGAGGCTGACCGGTGGGGCAGCAGCCATGCTGGCATGCCACGTCGGCCAACGACCCACTGGCAGGTTTGACCGGCGCGGAGAGGCCAGGACCGGCGCGACGGGGCGCGGTGACCGACGGCGGCGACTTGGACGGAGGTGGCGACTCGCGGCGTGCAGTGACCGAAGACCGGGTGCATTGGACGCGTCTAACTACGGCGAACCAGGAGAAGGCGGCGCCGCCGGCTCTAGGTCACCGGAGTGACCACGACGACGACGGACGGCAGACGGCCGACGGCGGCCACGGTGGATCTAGCGCCCTAGGGGAGAGGAGGAAGGAGGAGAAGTCCAGAAGGACGGCGTGCTCACCCTGAGAACGTATAGATGCTCGTCGGAGGCAGAGGAGGGCTGACAACGACGGAAGCGTGCTCGGCGGCCGGCGGTCGGAAGCGGAGAAGATGAAGAAGAACGCGATGATCCCGAGCTCCCCGGTCCGATTGCTGGGGCGAGGAGGAAGAAGGGGAGGAGGCCGAGCTTCCGGTGCGCTTCGATCTGCGCCTGGTGGTCTCCAACGTCGGCGGCGAGCGGCGGCGCACAGCTAGGTTTCGGGCATGGCAGCAGCGGCTTAGGGTTAGGGTTTCGGTGCCGGGGGAAAGTGAGGGGCGAGAGAGGAGCTAGGGAAATGGGGAACCCTCTTATCCACCGATGGAGGCCAGGGATCGAGCGGGTGCATCGGGGACGAGCGCGGCAGCTCGGTCGCTACAGCCATGGCCGCTACAGCGTGAAGGAGATGGAAATTTTACAGATAACCCCCTGCCTATTATTTTCCTTCTCTGTTTTATTTCTTTTAAAAGAACAGCAACATTTTCTATTTAAGTGGGGCCTCAAAACATGTCCAAAAATTATAAAAATATTCATGGAGTCTCAGAACAAGATAAGGAAGCCCACCATATTTTTATTTGGAATTTTTGGAAGCTTATGTTGGTTTGGAAATTCAAAATTGAATTGCACCCATTTTGGATGTTCCCCTTTTATAATTTCCATTTGCATAAAAAAATGCCTTTGTAAATATTTATAATTTAGCTTTGGAACTTCCTGGACAAATATGTTTAGTTGCTTTGCAATTTTTTTCACCATTCACATCATCACATTAGGTTTCTCAATTGTTGCTCCCTTATTATTTCATGTGAAGCAAGTATGATGAGGAATGCTATGATGCAATTGAGATGCAAAAAGTGAAAATTTTACTCATATTTTCTGGTACCAAAAGTGGGGCTGTTACAACTCTATCCCCCTTACAGGAATCTCGTCCCGAGATTCTAGGCTTGAGTGAAGAAGGCGGGGTATTCCTGACGAAGACTAGTTTCACGTTTCCAGGTTGCTTCGTCTTCAGAATGGTTAGACCACTGGATTTTGAGGAACTTGATGGATTTGTTACGAGTCTTCCTTTCCGCTTCATCCAAGATGCGGACAAGATGCTCGCGGTAAGTAAGATCTTCCTGAATGTCCAACTCTTCATGATTGACCCCACGAATAGGATCTTTGAAGCAACGACGGAGCTGAGAGACATGGAACACATCATACACATCCGGGAAATTCTCTGGGAGCTCGAGCTGATAGGAGAGATCACCTCACTTACCCAGGACAGTGAAAGGACCAACAAAACGAGGTGCCAATTTTCCCTTGATTCCGAAACGACGATCGCCTCGGAGGGGAGAGACTCGAAGATAGGCTTTGTCACCAATTTCATAGTGAACCTCCTGATGATGTTTATCATAATAGCTCTTCTGCCTAGATTGAGCAATTTTCAGATTTGCTTGAATGACACGGACCTTTTCTTCTGCCTCGTTGATCACGTCAGGACCGAAGAATGACCTCTCTCCGGTTTCAGACCAATTGAGAGGAGTTCGGCATTTTCTCCCATAAAGGACCTCAAAGGGAGCCATTTGCAAACTGGCTTGGTAGCTATTGTTGTAGGAGAACTCGGCGAGGGGAAGGTATTTTTCCCAACCCTTGCCGAAGGAGATAACACAAGCCCAAAGCATATCCTCGAGAACTTGGTTCACCCTTTCAGTTTGGCCATCGGTTTGAGGGTGATAGGCGGTGCTGAAGTTGAGGCGGGTTCCCATAGCAGATTGGAAGCTCTGCCAGAATCTGGATACGAATAGGCTCCCACGGTCTGAGATGATCCTCAGTGGAACACCGTGGAGGGGAACAATGCGGGCAACATATAACTCGGCCAACTGTTTCGCCGTTATGTCCTCGCGTACGGGAAGGAAATGAGCTACCTTGGATAGACGATCGATGACTACCCAGATGGCGGTATTACCCTTTTGCGATCTTGGAAAGCCAGTAATGAAATCCATACCAACTTCATCCCATTTCCACTCGGAGATGGCTATGGGGCGAAGGGTACCCGCTGGCTTTTGATGTTCAGCTTTTACCTGGCGACAGACGTCGCATTCTGCAACATACTCGGCGATCTCGCGCTTCATGCAAGACCACCAGAATTGAGGGCGAAGATCTTGGTACATCTTGGTGCTACCCGGATGAATAGAGATGGGTGACTCGTGAGCTTCGGAGAGGATCAACTCTTTTGTGTTCCCACTCTTGGGCACCACCAGACGGGTACCAAAGTAGACGACACCATTGTCATCAACCAAGAAACATTTGGCTTTCCCATTGGCTATCTTCTCCTTGATCTCGAGGATTTCAGCATCATTTCGTTGGGCGGCCTTGATATCATCCTCGAGGGTGGACTGGATTTCTAAGTTGGCCAAATATCTGGAGGGAACAATCTCCAGATTCAGATGTGTGAATTCTTCATGAAGAGCAGGTTGAGCTCGCTCAACCATTAGGGTATTGCAATAAGACTTGCGGCTCAGGGCATCGGCCACGACGTTGGCTTTGCCAGGCTGATAGTTGAGGGTCACATCATAGTCCTTGATTAACTCCAACCATCTTCTCTGTCGAAGGTTTAGATCCGGTTGAGTGAAAAGGTACTTCAGACTTTGATGATCAGAGAAGATCTCGCAATGGTTACCCAACAGGTAGGGCCTCCATTGCTTTAGAGCATGAACCACAGCAGCAAGCTCTAAATCATGAGTTGGATAGTTTTGCTCATGTGGTTTGAGTTGACGGGAAGCATAGGCGACGACATGGCCTTCTTGCATCAAAACACAACCCAAGCCTTGGAGGGATGCATCACAATAGACGACAAAGTCTTTGTCAGCATCTGGGAGGACAAGTACAGGAGTGGTCGTGAGTTTGACTTTTAGGGTTTGGAAGCTCTCTTTAGCCTTGTCCGTCCAGACAAACTTCTTGTCTTTCTTGAGAAGGTCGGTCAAAGCTTTGGCTATCTTGGAGAAACCTTCGATGAATCGGCGGTAGTAACCCGCTAACCCAAGTAAGTTGCGGATGTCTTTGACAGACTTTGGGGTAGGCCAATCCAGAATCGACTGAATCTTGTCAGGTATAACGGACACTCCGTAAGCTGACACCACATGACCTAGGAAGACGAGTTCCTTTAGCCAAAACTCACACTTAGAGAACTTAGCGTAGAGGCGATGTTCGCGGAGCTTGGTCAGAACTAGGCGAAGATGCTCATCATGCTCTTCGTCGGTTTTGGAGTAAACGAGGATATCATCAATGTAGATGATGACGAACTTGTCGAGGTACTCATGGAAGATTGAGTTCATAAGCCTCATGAAGGTGGCCGGAGCATTGGTGAGGCCAAATGACATGACGGTATAATCATACAACCCATAACGGGTAGTGAAAGCCGTTTTAGGAATATCCTCCTTCCTGATTTTGATCTGATGGTAGCCTGACCACAGATCCATCTTGGAGAATACAGTTGCGCCCGCTAGCTGATCGAAGAGATCATTCATCCGGGGAATAGGATACTTGTTTTTGATGGTCACCGCATTCAAAGGGCGGTAATCAACAACCAGACGAGGAACATTGGTATCCCTCTTTTTGACAAAGATGACGGGGCAACCCCAGGGGGAACTACTAGGCCGAATGAACTCTTTTTCCAACAGTTCATCTAGTTGCTTCTTCAGTTCAGTCAACTCTTCTGTCGGCATTCGGTACGGCCTTTTGGAAATCGGGGCAGTCCCGGGAACCAGTTCAATAACAAACTCCATAGTTCGATCTGGCGGCATGCCAGGCAATTCTTCAGGAAAGACGTCGGGAAAGTCACACACCACACCTATCTCATGCATTTCAGGCGGGTTGATACCTTCCATAAAGTAGAGGCTGATCTCTGCAGAGAGAGGAGCGGTAGCGGTTGGAATTTTGGAGTGAGGGGACAGGTAAGTCACTGGTCCGAAGGTTGGGTGGACCACTGTGACAGACTTGGCAGCACAATTTAAGTTAGCCTGGTATTTGACTAGCCAGTCCATACCCAGAATAACATCTATACCAACTGACTTCAGGGCTATCAACTGGAAGGGAAAAGGACATCTGCCTAAGCATATCTGGACTTCCGGAGTAATCCAGTCAGTTAGCCAACTAGATCCCGGTGTTTTAACCTTTAGAGGGGAATTCATGTTCAAGAACGCTATTTGGTGGCTAACTGCGAAGGCTATGGATATGAATGAATGCGATGCACCAGAATCAAACAAGACCGTAGCTGGATATCCATTAAGTTGGAGCTCACCCATGAGAACACCGGGGTCCTCTTCAGCGGCTTCAGCAGAGACGTGGGTCAGACGACCACGGCTAACAGTCGCAGCCTTGGCAGCGGGTGTGGAAGGTGCTGATGCAAGCGTAGAGCCCCTGGCCTTCTGAGGACACTCACTGGAGTAGTGACCTGGCTGACCACACGCGTAGCAAGTGAGCCCCGGCCGTGCAGGCGGACGAGGACGGAACCCACTCCCGGCCGCACCCACGGTCGAAGTAGTTGGGCGAGGCGGAGGTGGCCTGTGTCCTGTAGGCTTGGGCATGAAAGGAGCACGGGGCACCGAGCTGAACGGCACGAATACCCTGCGCTTCTTGGCTTCGGAAGAAGAGGAGCCCTGGTTGTCCACTGGAGCTGACTTCCTGGAAGACTCTAGCTCCTTCCTGCCTTGCTCCAGAGTGAGAGCCTGGTTGTACAGCTCCTGGAAGGACGGAAACTTGAAGGGCAACAGCTCATAACAAAGCTGAGGATTCAGTCCCTTGCGGAACAGATATTGCCGGTCCTCATCATTGGTCACATCTCGAGGGGCGTAGCGAGACAGGTGATTGAACTCCCGCTCATAAGCTTGGAGATCCATCCGTCCCTGGTTCAGATTCAGGAACTCTCTTCTCTTCAAGTCCATGAATGGCTTGGGGATGTAAGCCGCACGGAAGGCAGTGCGGAATTCCTCCCAGGTGAACACATGATCAGCAGCAGTCATTGCCACATGGCTTTCCCACCAAGAGCCAGTGGCTCCCATCAGAAGGGAGGTTGCAAAATTCACTTGTTCCGCAGCCGGAACATGTAGCGCGGTAAACTTGCGCTGGGCATGCAGCCAATCATCAGCATCCAACGGCTCCTTGGCAAAAGCGAAGGTGGGAGGCTGGGACTTCAGGAAGTCATTGAGGTTGTTACATTCGGTATTTCTCCGAGCCCCCTGCTGCACTAGCTGCACGAGAAGATTCTCATTGCGCAGACGGCCCTCTTCGATGATCATCAGTACCTCCGCCATAGTGGGTGGCGGCAGTAGCTCAGGGTTGCTTTGCTCACCACGACGGGTAGGAGCCATTCTGGAGATATGAACAAGGACACAGTTAGTCTCCATCCCCGAATAAGCGACCACTGACGGCAACAATTTAGCAGGAGTGAGCAAGGAAGAACATGTATCATCGCATCAACATGGCAGGAAAATAATTGAACTTAGCAGACATTATCCAGTCGGAATAAAACCCATTAAGTGATCCAAGTACAAGCTCACAAGCTTTTAGTACGCATTACACGAATGGGAAAAACGGATGATACAAGTCATTAGGTTCGATACAACAAATCTAACTCGAAAGGAAACCACTACAGATAGTGGGTATCTTGCTCATCACGCAGGAAGGCAAAGATACGATACAAGGTACCCGCAGATACCGGTCTCCTAGAAGTACTGAGCACTCTCCGGGAGACGCACAGAGCGAGTGCAGAAACGGCGTGCACTTGCTGGCTGGTCAACATACGGCGGCGTGTGGACGTCTCCCCCGGCCGCTCGAGCAGGTCCTCGTGGTGGAATGGTGCCACCCACTCTTGGGCTGCTCATGTAGTTGGGCAGCTCCATTGGTAGAGGTGAAAGGAGATCTGGGGAAACTATCCCGGCATGGACATAAGGCTCCAAAGCCCTCAGTGCTCCGGTGACTATCACGGGCAGCCACCATGTATAGGTACCATTGACGGGCACGAAGGTCCAACGCCCTGACCATCTCGATAAGAGCTCAGTGACTGGGGTCTGGCTCGGTCGCTGGGTTGGAATACCTAGCAACATAGCAGCCCTCCAGACCAGCCTCAGCAGCAGGAAAGTGGTAGAAATCAGACATCGGGTTGTCTAAGTAGTCGCAGTCGCCGCGGTACACGGAGAGGTCGTTGAACGCAGCCTCTTGAATAGCCTGCTCCACGGTCATGCCCACACCGACACTCTGGTGATGGACTCCGTCTCCATCCGGAGTCAGGACACGGGCCTCACAGAAGAATTGCCCCTGTCCATACGGCATGTGCTCCTCCCTGGCTGGCTAAGGCCGCAGCAAACAAGGCGGGAAACCCGCAGACACCCTCACAGCGAGTCAGACGGACAACAAGCCCCGGACGTGTCATCTGTAGCAATAACAGAACAGTTCAACAGTTAGGAACGGAAAAGATACTCATGAATTAATCTAGACGGTAAGAACCGGCTGTTACACTTTGTGTGTCACACTTTGGTGTGCTCTCTTCTTGGTTGACTTGGTGTTTTTGTCCAAATTGTATCTCCTTTGGTTCTAGAAAGCCTTTGCATGCTCGGTTACTGATTTATATTATTTTAGCATGCTTATCTTTCTTGATCCAATATATAGGGGATACTCCACCGAATCCTAAATCGGCTAAGATGTGCATGCAATTCAATTTCATATCTATATGCACATATTTATGTAGAGTGTTTCCTATATATTGTAGTTGATCTAACTACTATGGAACCCAATGAGTTTGGGAACCATTTTGTATTCTAATTTTGTTTTAGGTACAATGGATATGCATTGGATGCTTGCCTCATTCATAAGGAAGGTGTTCTCACCATATGATCTTAGGAGTCAAGCTTTGATTACTAACAAGGAATCATCTTCTTCATCACCAATGCCATATCGGTAACAAGTATCTTCCCATGCATACCTTTTAGTATCCAACCTTGTGTAGGTTGCCTCTTGGCATGAAAGCTTTTATATGCAATTGTTGTGGTTTTGGCCTATTTCCTTCACTTAATATATCTTTGTGATATGTGTGTTGAATTTGCAAAAACCTTTTCTTCAATTGATATTATTTCCTTGTGATACTTGCTGCCTAATTCAAAGCATCTCCACTATCTCTTGTTCCCTTAATGATTTGTGTGATGCATTTGATATATTTGAAGTTCATTTATATACAATGAGATAAATTTGAGCTATGTGCTATGCTTTTAAGCAACAATCTCATTTGTATATTTATGACTTCCTTTTGGATACCTTGTTCTCTTTTTCCCGAACCATTTCGTATGTATATGTTTATTTGCGGATGTATATCTTCAATGGTTTGTCCAATTAGAAACCTATACATATGAGAGAGGTCACCTTTTAGTTGGTATCCTATTCCTTTTTGAGCCACCTTGTGTTTCATCTATAATTCTTTGGTGGCTCCAAATTTGTCTCATGAGTGCTTGTCTTATTGTTTATTGGTATCTTTGCACACTCATGTATTTCTTAAAGATCTTTGACTTCATGCTTACCATGGTGAGCATGTTGAATTTTATTGGCTAAATGATCTCACTAGCTTTTGGCATTTTCAATTGGTTTTAGTTTCCAATTGGTATCCCTAAGCGTGTGAACATATTTCTTTAAAAGATCTTTTTATCTCGGTTGGACCTATCTTATGATGATTTTTTGAAAATTGGTATCTTCTTTTGGCTCAACCACATCTTTGGTGCAAGTGCTATGCTTTGCTTTTGTATTATGCACTCTTGCACTTGTTGAGTGTTCTAGATGATTTTGGGGGAGTGAGGATACCATATTTATGCACTCCTCATTTGTGCATGAACATTGGGGAGCTTCTCCGTTGTTATTTAGAACTCTCGCTTTGGATCATTTTGATTGCTTTTCTCCTTTGTGGATATGTTTAGAATGATTTCATCCTTTTTGCAAGCTTTGGATACTCAATATAGTTTGATTTCCTCTAGTTTTCATTAAAAGGGATTGCCATCACCTTTATGGAGGAACTCATATTATATTGGCTCTCTAAATTTTTCTTCCCATTTCGGCAATCGATGCCAATGGGTGAGAAGTTTAGAGGGTTTAAGGGGATTTGGGTTTTATGCTTTTGTTGCATTTGCCTTTAATGCGCTTGCATCCTTGCTCGTTTGTCTTGCAAGGATGCTTTATTCATTATATAAACCCTCTTAAAAAGGGATTGTCATCAATTACCAAAATGGGGGAGATTGAAAGTGCATGGTTGATCCCATGCATGGTTTTGGTAATTAATGACAATCTCTATGGACTAATATTTGCATTGAGCTATATTTGTAGGTGTCCATTTGATTGCTTGTCTCCATTTGTTGGAGTCAAGGTCTTGCTTGTTCTCCATGTGTTGGAGTCAAGGTTAAGGGAATATAATCTTTGTTGATCAAGGCCAAGGTGTTCGTCATCAAGTTAAAGGCCAAGTGAAGATATGCCGAAGAGGTGCTTCTCCCATCTTGGTGTATGGGGGAGCCACATGTGAATCTTCACCAAGCAAAGCGCAATCAAGAAGATGGTTCGCCTTGAGGAGATGAAGATCGTCTCCATCGACCTCAAGAGGATTAATGTGCAAGGCAAAGATATGATCTTGATAGGGTTTCTATTTTACCGGTCTCATGATGTTTAGTGAGAGACCGGGTTTAGGATAGATAGCCGTACTATCAAGAGGGGTTCTCGACCGAGTATCTTGATCATATCGTTCGTGGAGAGCTCAACCCTTTGCATCCTTGCATCTTTGAAATCATCTTTGTTGGTTCTTATTTGACTCTTATCGTGGTGTGGTCTTGGTGCTTGTCGTGCTCGTCATGACAAGGCTAAGTTCACCGAAAACGGTTTGCTTATGCGTCTCCAGTTGCATTTTCGGTATTGGAGATTTTGCCGGTTCATCCTTTTGGAAGGTTTCACCTTTCCAACCCTTTGAAAAATCTCCTTTGCTAGTTTGCCATTTTTAAAGGTTGCATTTGTCGTCCTCTTTCCAACAAAATTGGCTTTGCTTCTTTCGGACTTCAATTGCAAAAGAAACAGCATTTCGGTTTGCGAAAAAGAGCTTTTAAACTCTCCCCATTTGGTTCTATAATATCTTGTTGGACTATGATGTTTCTCTGCATAATCTTGTTGTGCTCGTTGTGACGATTCCAAGATTGTCGAAAACGGAGTTCATTCGTAAAAGTTATGGGGCTTTGGATTTGCTGTTGGATCTACCCCGGAGATGGTCCGGAGTCTCCGGTCCAGAGGACCCGGAGTCTCCGGCCCCCCTTGTTTTTTGCTGCCGAATGGTTTTGTGTGGTGCGCTCCTGGACTGTGTCCGAAGGCACCCCGGAGAAACCCCGGAGTCTCCGGTCTGGCCGGAATCTCCGGCCCTGATGACCGGAGTCTCCGACGTGCCTTCCTCTCCGCAAAAGTGTGGTGCGTCTCTGGCACCGGTCCGGAAGTAGGCCGGAGGTAGGCCGGATTCTCCGGCCCAGGCCGGAGTCTCCGGTGCACTTAGGCCGGAGTCTCCGGTCTAATTGGCCTCCAACGGCTAGTTTTTCAGGGGACTTATAAAAGGCCCCCTTCTTCCCCATTTGCCCTAAGGTTTTTGGCTGCACGAATTTCACTCTCTCTCCCTCCTTTGTTGACCTTGGAAAACCTTCCCCTCTCCAAATCCCTCCAATGATTCTTGCCCAAACTTAGGGATTCAAGAGAGGAGATCTAGATCTACCATTCCACCAATCAAAATCTCCTCTAAGTGAGGGGAACCTATTGGATCTAGTTCTTGGAGTTCTTTTGTGGTTCTCCCCCTTGTTCTTCCTCTCTTATTCCCCCCAAATCATTTGTTGCTTGGTTGGAATTTGAGAGTGAAGGATTTGACCACTTTGTGTGTCCTTGCCTTTTGCATTTGTTGCATCGGGTTGCTCTCCCCACGAAGATTCGTGGAAAGTGAAGGTTGAAGAGCTTGTTACTCTTGGGTGCATTGTGTTCCCAAGAGCTTGTTGCCTCTTGGGTGCATCGTGTACCCTAGACGGTTTGGAGGTGCCGTGAAGACTTCGGCTTGTGGAGCTTCGGCACGAGTTTGGGAGCCCCCAATTGAGTTGTGGGTGTGTGCCCCAAGAGAAGTTGTAAATGGCTCCGGAATCCGCCTCGAAGGATTCCGATAGTGGAAGGTGAACCAATCCCTTGGGTGAGGTTCATCGGAGAATAGGGTGAGGCCTTTGTGGCATCTTGAGTAGGCCTCTTGTGGCGAGCTCACACCCCTCCAACGAGACGTACTCCCTTAACAAGGAGGAACTCGGGAATACATCCTCGTCTCCGCGTGCCTCGGTTATTTCTATACCCGAGCTTTTACTTATGCACTTTACCTTGTGATAGCCTTCGTGCTTGAAGTTCATATCTTGCTATCTCCTTGTTGCTTGCCTTGCTTAGCATAAGTTGTTGGTGCACATAGGTGAGCCTAGTAATTAGGTTGTTGGCTTGTTAATTTAAACACATAGTTTTATTCCGCAATTATCAAGCCCCTAATTAGAAAAAGTTTTAATCGCCTATTCACCCCCCCCCCCCTCTAGGCGACATCTCGGGCATAGCTTGTTCTATCAATTGGTATCAGAGCCTCGTCTCTCTTGTTTAGCTTTACCGCCTAGAGAGTAAAGATGTCGTCTAGGGATTTAGTGCACAATTCCTTGTTTAGATTTAATGGCACAATTTTTAATGTTTGGAAAACTCATATGCTTAATCACTTACGGGTCTTGGACCCCAATATAGAGCGTATCTTAGATATAGGTTTTTCTCCTCCAAAGGATTACGAAAGTACGACTTTAGAGGATGAGAAAAACTTATATCTAGATGCTCTAGCATCTAATGAGTTTTGCAAATTTGTGAGTGTTGTAGTTTTTGAGTCAATCATGCCTCTCCGGGACACTCATGAATTATGGACAAAGCTTCAAGACAAATATGGCAAGTCCAACACTATTGAGGATGATTGCTCTCCCTCCACCTCCGGCCGTGACGAGCTCTCGTCTTCGTCTACTTCACCAAAATGTGGAAAGCCACAAACCAATGTAATGGTGAGTAGTGATAGGCTTTGCAATATTGATAGTGAGCTCTTTTATGATGATCTTTGTCGTCGTGGTGAACAACAGATGCCTAGGGGTAGGCTTAAGTTTGGGGCCGATGGACGCTAGAGGATTCGGGGAGGGATTATGCACTGAAAAGCACACACAAGAAGATGAACACACACGGGTTTACCCAGGTTCAGGGCCCTCGTGAGGAGGTAAAACCCCTACTCCTGCTTGTCTGATCTATATATGGTGGATTTACAGCCGGGCTACAAGTTGCTCCTCGAGCTGTGCATGAAATGCTATGAACTAGAGAAATGGTATTGGAACCAGGAGCTAAGCTAGAAGATAGCTCATACGAGAGCTAAGTGAGAAAAAGAATGCGTCGGCCGTGGCCGTCCGTCCCTAGAGCACTCCCCCTGGTGCTTCTTATAAAGGAAGCCCAGGGGACAAGATGTACCCCACACGACACTGCACACAACACTATGCCACACTGCACATGAAATGACTACTGGGGTCTTGTCCACCCTGTAGACGCGTCACGGAGTGCACTGCTGCCACGCAGGGCATGGGTGCCTGTACATGGCCTCGTCAGCTTGTCCTTCGCTCTTATCCTCTGGGGTAGTTGGCACTGATATTTGCATATGCCGGCAGGAGCTGTCCTCTTGCAGGAATGATCCAACCGGAAGCTCAGATCCGGTCTGGAGTGACTCCAGCATAAGCTGATCTGTCCCGGGAGCACACACACTGGCCTCCCATCGATGCATGTGTCCCGGGCGCAGGTGCTGAGATTCGGCTTCCCGATCTAGGCAGCGATCGGCCGGGGACGATCCGGTCGAAGGAATCCCGGCGTTGATCGCTGGAGCTTGGCCTGGCAGCGATCGATCCCGGGCACAGGAGGTCCGGTCGATGAGAAGTGGCCCAGCCGGGTGAAGGGATCTCGCCCCAGCCGAGTGAAGGGATTCTGGCCCAGCCGGGTCAGCTGCAATTCGGCCCACCCGGGTCTGGGGAATTCCGGCCCGTCCGGGATAAGATGATTCCGGCCCAGCCGGATCGGTGGAAACTCGGGCCACCCGGGTCAGTGGAAAGCTGGCCCATCCGGGACAAGCAAATTCGGCCCAGCCGGATGACGGAAGGCCGGCCCAGCCGGGTCACCAAATTGAGGGAGTGATGCCTGCGTGGGCCGCCTGGGAGGCAAATGGCCCACCCGGGTCAATGAAAACTTGGCCCTTTCGGATTTTGGGAGTCACCGAGTCAGGCCATGTCGGCCCAACCGACATAGGGAGCGGGGTATGTCGGCCTGGGCCCTCCGAAGTCAGCCCAGGCTGCTTTTTATGTTTTTCCTTTATTCTGTACCTATTTACTTCCTGTTTACCTCTTTTATTAACTCAACCACCACACAACTTTGGGATACCGGGGTTACGTCCCCGACATTAGTCCCCGAGGCTGCGGGGGACTCGCAGAGTCGCGCGCAAACTTACAAAAACAAATAACCATACCAAAAAATCTCCATACACTCCACCATCTGCTTGCATGGGTACCATCATAAGTCCGTCGTCTAGCCATGCCCTTTAGACCAAACACATCATCCGGTTGACCGAGCTCACCCGAATCAACAACGAAATGGACAGTTTGCACTGGAAATGCGTCGCATGCATGGGCATGGCCACACATAGATGTTTCTGCCGACATTGGGCAACTTGGCACTCTGCCTGCGCGAGCATGTTTCATATGTCTGATGTCAACAGCCTTTTGCTGGATTGACATTGTGCCTGCATGGGCATATTTTATATGTCGGTTTACCGACATTCGATGTCTTCAGCATAAGCTGGTTTGACATATTGGCCTCTTGGGCATATTTCTTATGCCGGATTCTGCCACTTTGGGCTTTTACCGCATAGATATGTCAGCAGCATGAGCTGGACCGACATATAGCTTGCTTAGGCATTATTATATACCGGTTTCTAGCCTTCTTGGGCATTACCGAAATTGTATGTCGGCAGCACAAGCTGGACCGAGATATAGCCGTCCTTGGCTAAATTTGACATTCTGCCTTTATGGGCACTTGTCATATGACGAGTTGAGATATTTCTCAACACGCAACACTCAATGAGATTAGATATTTTTCGACTCTGAGCACCGAGATAATGATGCCATGATACTCTGCAAGCTCGAATAACTGAAGCATCATGATAGTCGGTAAGGCTGATAAAGATAACGATTTGTGAGATGTTTGATGATGTGAGATAAATGCCGTGATATTTTGGCAAGCCGAAATAAACGGCGATTCAAGATATTGCAGGATGCCCAGATATTTTGGCGAACCGACATAAACGGCAATCTGGAGATATTGTGCTGTGATACTTTGATTTGCCGACATAGGATATGTCGGGATGATATGCCATTTATGACTCGGCAAGCCAATGTCAACGATTATCCGGGATATGCTCTTAAGCCACAATGAGTATAAAATGAATCCGAGATGACCGATATATCACAACCTTGGTGATGAATATTTTCTCGGTAAAACCGATACCACCTTTCAATGTTAGCTCAAGCATATATATAACGAATATTTTGACGAGAGCAACCACTCTATTAACAGATGAAAATTATTCTAGCATATGTTGGAAACTGAATCTAGCAGCAAGTCTATGCACAGATGTGCAGACTCGGGCTCCACCGAGTCCCCGAGTTGCTTTTCTTATCTAGGAGAAACTGTAAAACAGACTGACCTACCAGTCCCCGGGTCAAGACATTTTGGTCCCGGGGAAAACAACTAAGCAAAGCAGAAAAGAGGGAGAGTCCCCGAGCACTGTTTGAGACTATTTAAAAGAGTGATGCAAACATATAAATGATACTTACGAGGCAATGTTGTTAGAGAAGTCGAGGAAGACGTTGATGCCGGCATGAATATCAATATGTCGGCCTGGGCCACCAACATATCAGCCCGGACCACATGTATGTCAGATTTGACGAACGTATGTCGGATTCCCCAAGCTTAACTCGAATTTCCCAAGCTTAACTCGGATTTCCAAGCCTTAACTCGGATTTTCCAACCTTAACTCGGATTTCCAAGCCTTAACTCGAATTTTTCAACCTTGACTCGGATTTCCAAGCCTTAACTCGGATTTTCCAACCTTGACTCGGATTTCCAAGCCTTAACTCGGATTTTTCAACCTTGACTCGGATTTCCAAGCCTTAACTCAGATTTTCCAACCTTAACTCGGATTTTCCAACCTTAACTCGGATTTCCAAGCCTTAACTCGGATTTTCCAACCTTGACTCGGATTTCCAAGCCTTAACTCGGATTTTCCAACCTTGACTCGGATTTCCAAGACTTAACTCGGATCTTCCAACCTTGACTCAGATTTCCAAGCCTTAACTCGGATCTTCCAACCTTAACTCGGATTTCCAAGCCTTAACTCGGATCTTCCAACCTTACTCGGATTTCCAAGCCTTAACTTGGATTTTTCAACCTTGACTCGGATTTCCAAGCCTTAACTCGGATTTTCCAACCTTGACTCGGATTTCCAAGCCTTAACTCAGATTTTCCAACCTTGACTCGGATTTTCAAGCCTTAACTCGGATTTTCCAACCTTGACTCGGATTTCCAAGCCTTAACTCGGATTTTCCAACCTTAACTCGGATTTCCAAGCCTTAACTCGGATTTTTCAAGCTTGACTCGGATTTCCAAGCCTTAACTCGGATTTTCCAACCTTGACTCGGATTTCCAAGCCTTAACTCGGATTTTCCAACCTTGACTCGGATTTCTAAGCCTTAACTCGGATTTTCCAACCTTGACTCGGATTTCTAAGCCTTAACTCGGATTTTCCAACCTTGACTCGGATTTCCAAGCCTTAACTCGGATTTGAACTGTAGTCAACTCGAAAATGAGTTAACACCCGGGGACGATGCCGAAGTTGAGTCCCCGAGTCGCTTTTCTCATCCGGGATCTGCCGATGATGTCCGTTGGTGGAGGCAGCGCTAGCCTCTGCTCACAACGGCAAGCTAGAGCGCGGGGGACAATGGCGATGTCGAGTCCCCGCGTTGATGACGAAGATCCCATCCGAATTGAGGATGTGTGGGAGGCCTACGAGCGCGACGGCAGTGTTGACGTAGAGCCGCCGGGCAAGCCAGATGCTCGGCTAGCTGACTGTATCGCCCCTGGGATTCGTTGACGACATTGGCGCCGGTGACGAAGGACTTGATGAAGCGGCCCGGCGAGCGGAAACCCCGCGACGCCACGCGAGGTGCTTGCCAGAGTCGATCAAGAAGGTCCCGTCCAAAATTAGCCCAGCAAGCGCCACTACCAGCCCCACGGTGGGCGCCAACTGTCGTCGTGGTGAACAACAGATGCCTAGGGGTAGGCTTAAGTTTGGGGCCGATGGACGCTAGAGGATTCGGGGAGGGATTATGCACTGAAAAGCACACACAAGAAGATGAACACACACGGGTTTACCCAGGTTTAGGGCCCTCGTGAGGAGGTAAAACCCCTACTCCTGCTTGTCTGATCTATATATGGTGGATTTACAGCCGGGCTACAAGTTGCTCCTCGAGCTATGCATGAAATGCTATGAACTAGAGAAATGGTATTGGAACCAGGAGCTAAGCTAGAAGAGAGCTCATACGAGAGCTAAGTGAGAAAAAGAATGCGTCGGCCGTGGCCGTCTGTCCCTAGAGCACTCCCCCTGGTGCTTCTTATAAAGGAAGCCCAGGGGACAAGATGTACCCCACAGGACACTGCACGCAACACTATGCCACAATGCATGTGAAATGACTACTGGGGTCTTGTCCACCCTGTAGACGCGTCACGGAGTGCACTGGTGCCACGCAGGGCATGGGTGCCTGTACATGGCCTCGTCAGCTTGTCCTTCGCTCTTATCCTCTGGGGTAGTTGGCACTGATATTTGCATATGCCGGCAGGAGCTGTCCTCTTGCAGGAATGATCCGGCCGGAAGCTCAGATCCGGTCTGGAGTGACTCTAGCATAAGCTGATCTGTCCCAGGAGCGCACACACTAGCCTCCCATCGATGCATGTGTCCCGGGCGCAGGTGCTGAGATTCGGCTTCCCGATCGAGGCAGCGATCGGCCGGGGACGATCCGGTCGAAGGAATCCCGGCGTTGATCGCTGGAGCTTGGCCTGGCAGCGATCGATCCCGGGCACAGGAGGTCCGGTTGATGAGAAGTGGCCCAGCCAGGTGAAGGGATCTCGGCCCAGCCGAGTGAAGGGATTCTGGCCCAGCAATTCGGCCCACCCGGGTCTGGGGAATTCCGGCCCGTCCGGGATAAGATGATTCCGGCCCAGCTGGATCGGTGGAAACTTGGGCCACCCGGGTCAGTGGAAAGCAGGCCCGTCCGGGACAAGCAAATTCGGCCCAGCCGGATGACAGAAGGCCGGCCCAGCCGGGTCACCAAATTGAGGGAGTGATGCCTACGTGGGCCGCCTGGGAGGCAAATGGCCCACCCGGGTCAAGGAAAACTTGGCCCATTCGGATTTTGGGAGTCACCGAGTCAGGCCATGTCGGCCCAACCGACATAGGGAGCGGGGGTATGTCGGCCTGGGCTCTCCGAAGTCAGCCCAGGCTGCTTTTTATGTTTTTCCTTTATTCTGTACCTATTTACTTCCTGTTTACCTCTTTTATTAACTCAACCACCACACAACTTTGGGATACCGGGGTTACGTCCCCGACAATCTGCTAACTCTATCTTGTTGCAACGCCTCATCTTTGGACTTAAACTCTTCTAGCACTATAAATGTCATACATGCTAGTGTTGATAGTCCTCGCATACCATCCAAAAATTGCTTAGACAAATCTAATGATGATATGCTTGCTTTATCTTGTTCCAATAATAAAAATGCTTGTGTTCCCTCTAACTCTTGCATGAATATTAATGTTAAGGAAACCCAATTAATTGTGGAACAAGATTTGAACTTGAGTAGTTCAAAAATTAATTATTCTTCTTCCTCCACCTCTCATTGTCTTATGGCTAAATCTTCTTCTAGTAATGACAATGATGATAATAATGATAATGATAATAATGATGAAGAAGATGATATGGAAAAAATTAATGCCCTTCTTCAAAATAAAGGTCTAATGATTCTTAAAGCCCTTCTTAGCAATAAAAGTGCCCAAGCTAACCTCTTTGAAATCATGAGCACTCTTATTGAGCGTGGGGAAACTATTGAGGCCATGGAAGCAAGCCTTGAAGAAAAGGGTAAGATCGAAAGAGATGATGCTATGGAGAAAGCATCGTTAGAAGATGCTCTTGTGGAAGAGCAAGAGACTTGTGCTTCTCTTGAGGAGAAACTAGATTCTATCGAGGAGTCTCATAATGAAATAATTGCTAAAATCATTAAAGAACGTGACCATGCCATTGCTAAATATAAGGTCACGAAAAATGAAAATGCTAAATTAAATGAAGAGCTTGCTAAGATTTCTTCTTCCATCCCTAATGTCAATGATGCTTGTGCTACTAACTCAATTTCTTGTGAAGCATCCACTTTGAAGGAGAATGTTGAGCTAAGGGCTCAACTTGAGTTGCTAACTAGCAAGTATAGGGAGTTGGAAGAAAATCAAAAAGCTATCTAGCTCCAATGATGATCTTCTAGCATCCTATGCTAGTCTAAATTTAGCTCATGAGGCCATCACTACAAAGGTAACATCTATTGTGCCTCATGTGGATAATAGCACAACCTTAACTAAAAATGCCATATTGCCATGTGCTAGTCCTAGTAGTTCATCCACTCGTAATATTGGCACATCTTGTGATGAATTACTTGCTTTGCCTTGTTGCGCAACGATGCATCTACCTCCTCTAGCACTTGTGTTGTCACTAACCATGTAGAAAAGAGGAGAGATCAAGGCCCAAGCCACTTCCTTGAAGAAAGGCTTGGAAAAGCGTCATGAGGGGAAGAGTACACTTGACAACATGGTGAGTGTGCAACAATCCCCAAATGACAAGAGTGGACTTGGATTCAACTCCAACATCAAGAACAAGTCCAAGATTGAGAAGAAGAAGGGCCAAGTTCAAATCAAGAATCTGGCCAAGATCACTTGCTTCAAGTGCAAGGTTGAAGGGCACCATGTTCGTGATTGCCCAATGAAGAAGAAGAAACCTCTTAGTGAGAAGCAACTAGGGAAGCGGCCTCTTGTTCAATCTCGTGCTCAACCATGAGTTGAACAACGGCCACCTCCTAAGAAGACTCAAGCCAATGCTCGTCAAGTTGAGGGGCCTATTAAGAAGAAGAAGAAGAGTCGGTGTTGCTACCTTTGCCGTGGCAAAGGTCATTTTTCTTCTTCATGCACCAACGGTACCGTATCCAACCCTATTATAGTTGATGATGCTTATTCTCTTGGGAAGGATAGAATTGGCAATGTGTTTGCCAAATATGTGGGAGCTCAAAGTGGTGTCAAGAAAAGCACCATTTGGGTTCCCAAGCCTATTGTGACTAATCTCTTAGGACCCAACTTGGTTGGGGACCAACAAGCTTCAACTTGATCAATAGGTGATTGTGGAGGACATTGGTGACTTGGCTATTTTTGAAGAATTAAGGGATCTTCATGGGTTTATTTCTCAAGCCAAGTCAATTGGATTACCACATATCTATCTCATATCCAATGCTCCTCCTTGCGGTAACTTGTATTTAATTCATATATTCATTGAAAGTTGCTTGCTCCCTTGCATGTGTTAGTTTTGTTCCTAGCATGTGCTTGTATATGATATGCTACTTTCCTACTTGTCTTGTTATTCAAGGTTGTGTATGATAGTTGTGTATCGTGTATGTGTAACTTTGTGTTGAGCTTTATTGGATCGTGTGTTGATTTCAATTAGCTCTTTTGAGATATTAATGGACTATCCCATTTTGGGGGAGTGATGTGCTTTGTGCACCTCACGAACCTAAAAATGTGTGTACATGAGGCACACCACCTAGTATTGATATTTCAATATTATCTAGCTACTATGTGGTATGTCATATTCATGAGAAATTCAAATTCTACAATGTCCATTAATTTCTCTAGTTGGTTGTATTTGCCTCATGCTTAAAAATAAATGAATTATCACATTATGGGGGATTAATAAGCTATGTGCATATTACAATCCCACAAAATGTGAACATTTGAGGTTTGCCACTTAGTGTTGATATTATAAATTATCTTTCCTATGTGGCATGTGTGCTCAAACAAGTTCCAATTTTCCTTTGTGGTTACCCTTTGGTTCTTGTTTGTGTGAGTTTGCTTGGTGTGGTTTTTCTCTAATATCCATTTCCATATATTATGTGAGAAACCATTTGTTTCTTTTTTCTAACCATGGCTTTGCCGGTTGGTTCGAATAATAGAAACTACCAACCAACCTTATTCTATATGGCATTTTTTTCTTATCTCTTGCCATATGCTTATTTGTTGTGAAGTTTGTCTTGAACATCATTCCTTTATACCACCGAGAAATATCTCTATATACTCCTTGTCCATGACAAGTGATACTAGTAATTGTGGTGGATTTTGTAGATCATCTTCACATTTGGCTCTTGCGTTGATTTTCTTTATCTATTGCCTTCCTTGCCTTTTGAATGGATCTTATTTTTCAATTGGTAGTGTTTAGTGTTGTAAATAAAATATGGAGAGTAATGATCCCTTGTGCATGCATTTTGTATTCAAATGCAAATATCAAAGATAATGCATGAATATTGGGGGAGCCTTCCTTTTTATTTAGAACACTAACCTATCTGTCAATTTTTTATCCTTTCAATTGGCATTTGTTTCTTTATCTTGTGTTGGTACCTTCAATTGGTATTAATTGGAATTTAATATCTTCTCCATAGATATTTGTTCCAATTATATTTATTGTGAGAGTCTTGATACCTTTTTGCCTTATTTTCCTTTACTTGATTTCGGTCAAGTATCACCCTCTTCGTGGTATCTTTTCTCCTAGTTGATATTTTTTTTGTTTTAATTGGTATCTTATTTTCAATTGGTGTCTTTTCAATCATGTGTTGTTTGATTTGATTCCTATTGATATCATACTTCATGATCAATGTAACAGCCCAGATTTGGTACCCTAAAATATGGACCAAATTTTCACTTTTATTTTTCATTGCATCATGGCATACATATTTAAAATGCTAAGTTAAATATTGCAAACAATGGAAATCATTAAAAGGAATCAAACACTTCCAAAAATTCCAAACCCAAATGCAATTGCTCCAAATTGGCAAAACAATATAATCTTGAGTTTGCATATTTGTCCAGGAAGTTCCAAGAATCCATTTCATAATTATTTGGCCAAGTCAAATTCTTGCCAAGCAATTAAATAAATTGGGACTTCAAAATTGAGTTAAACCAATTCTTAATTTGAAACCAAGTCAAACATTTCAAAAGTTCCAAATAAAAATATGGGGAGCTTCATTATATTATTGGGAGCCTCCATGAATATTTTCACATATTTTGAAAATGTTTAAATACCCCAAGTCAATGGATTTTGGAAATTATTAAATTTTGCCTTATTTAACTCTATGAACAAATGTTGCTCAAATCTTTTATTTTGGCCACACCAAATCTTGTGGAGGTGCTAAATGTTATGGGGAGCCTCTGTGAATTTTCCTCGAATTTTTGAAAATGTTTAAAAGCCTCAATTAAAATCCTTAAAGTGCTGTTGGACCAGTTTGCAATAACTTTAAGATTTGTCGGGGGGGTTTCTAAAAAATTCTTTTCCTGTAGCTAGCACGCACAGCATGGCGCCAGGGCCACCATGCCGCCGTGTCGATCACCTGCACCTTGCTCCCTGGCCCCCTTCGTGGTTAAGTGGAGGCCCCCCTTGCACCGCGCCCTCTCCTCTCTTCCCTCTCTCCTCCCCTGGCCTCTGCTCCCCTGGAAACCCTAATCCCTGCAGAGCTCCTGCCGCTGCCGCCGTCTTGCCGCGCCGCCCGCCGCCGTCGATTGGAGCCGCCCTGCGCAAAGCGAAGTGCGTCACCATCTCCGCCGTGTCCTCCTCCTCCTCTACGACAACGGAATCGTGCCGGGACCCCGAGAATCGACATCGCCGGCCATTCCTCCCCCGCACTGGCCGCCGCCTCCAAGCACCATTGCCTCGCCGTTCGGCCTCCTCGCCCCTCCCTGTCTACGTTGTTGCCTTCCTGGTGAGCTTGCCGTGCTTGTGCACCCCTTCTCCCCCTCCCCCGCGCTCTGAATCGTCGCCTCACCGTGCACCGCCGCCGTGCTCCGCCGCGGCCATGGTCGCCGGCCCTCCGGTGACCATTTGGTCAGTCCCGCCGCTCCCCCCGACTCCCCTCTCCTTCCTCTACCTCCTGGTGCTTGTGCCCACGATCAATTTCCACCGGAGATGACGGATTGGTGCTCGACCTGCCGCTGCCTTGCTGTGACACGTGATGACGTCATCGTGTTCTTCAATTTTGGAAATTCCAGATTTTTAACAGAGAGTTAAATTTTTGCAATATCTTGTAATCCATAATTCCAAACTAAAAGTGCTATATACGAAAGTTGTTCAGAAAAATAAGCCCTATCTGTTAGTGTCAATGTCATGATCAAATAATTAATTTTTATTGATAAATTAATTACATTTACAAAATGGCAGATTATATTTGAAAATTGGAAATTGCATAACTTGATATTTAATTATCCAAAAATCATGAATGAGCTATCAACATGTTTCGAATTTCATAACCTATCCAAATATGTAACTCATCCATGCTAATGAACTTCACAAACATGAATTTGAATGTGAAATGCAAATCATCTGTTAATTATTCAAATTTTGGAAATTAATATCTAGAGTTTTACATTTCAGAAAAATGCAAATAATATATCATTTTGCTCAGGAGAGAAATGCCTATCAGTTAGTGCCATTGGTTAAATTATTTGGTCAAATTAAATTGCCCATATTTAATAATTACAGAAATGGCAGAAATGAGTGGAAATTTATAAAATCTATAACTTTATGAATATTGCTCCAAAAATTATAAATGAGATCTTAAATGTTCAGGAAAACAACATCTAAATGTTAGTTCCATTTACATGCAATAATGAACATTTAAATTGCTGTTTAATTAAAATTATTAAAATGGCAGATTTAATTCCAATTTTAGAAAATCCATAACTTGAGTTTGGTTTACTCAAAAATTATGTTTAATAGCTCAAAATGTTTAGTAAGTAATGAACTACAAGTTTATATCTTTTTTGAGGCTTGTAGATTTAATTTTGGTGCTGTTTAATAAAAATAGGTAAAATGGCAGAATTAAATCAATATTT
This sequence comes from Puccinellia tenuiflora, assembly GCA_012064385.1. NCBI lineage: Eukaryota > Viridiplantae > Streptophyta > Magnoliopsida > Poales > Poaceae > Puccinellia > Puccinellia tenuiflora. The sequence goes on along the minus strand of QRDG01001689.1, from coordinate 1,140,571 downwards.
GAAAATATCATAACTTGTTGAATAATGATTCAAAAATTGCAAATGATATATCAATGTGATCAGCAACTCAAATGCTATCTATACATGTTAATTTCACAGCATGCAAATAACTTTTACTTTGATGTCTTTTTCGAATTGGTTAAAATGATTTAAATCGCATAACCGTTTAAATCACCAATTCTTCACCGTTAATCGGAAAAATGCAAACAAGGTACCAAAATGATCAGTAGGATAATACCTATCTAATAATGTCATTTTCATGCATTTAGGACCCATATTTCAGTACTGGACATTTTGGTAAATAACGCAAATCACTAAGTTAAAGATGGAGTTTTAACCCGTTAATTGTGATATTTAATTTAGGGGTTCCATTTAACTTGTGGGACATGCCCAATATGATTTCAATGCATAATTTGACCATCTCATCATGAATGTGCATTGCACCTTGTATTCGTGTTATTTATTTCTTTTCCTGTATTGTTGTGTATCGGTAGATTCAGGAGTCGAGGTTCCACCACAATACCTCGACGATCAGCGCAACCAGTACTATCAGCAAGGCAAGAACTAACCTAACCTTCTTGGCATCTAGCATCCTATTGTTTTGCAAACTTATTTTATCCACCAGAATATTGCATGCGATTCAACTGTCTCTTTTGATCAAGAATTAGAGTATCCTACAAATGCATGTCTTCCCCGAACCATCACATGCTTCCCCTCCTATGAACCATAGGTTTGATGTGTTGGCCGGAGACCAAGATATAATGGATATATTTATATGCTTAGCCATGCTTAGTCGTATGCTAGTTGTGTCCGTTGATTAATTCCATATTGATGATGTTGATGGAATGATTCGGGCGTGGTGGATACATGTGATGCTTAATTAATTTGCTAAGAAGGCTGGGATGAGTTGCCATCGGGGATGGTGTTTTGCCTCATTCTTGCCCCTAGGTGTGAGTTCTTATCACTTGAACCAAGAACCGAGCGTGCTTCCATCGGTGGGGGTATGGGCTCCTTACTAACTGAATAACTTGTGCGGGCGTATTCAAGGGTCCTCTAGTTTGCTATTTCCATTTGCCGTGTGTGTGAGCGGAAAAAGAAATGATGAGGATGGTGGTGTTTAGGACGTGGCGATGGGGCAGGGGCTGAGGCTGGGTAAACTTGCCCTGTGGCCACAGATGACTCTTGGATAGTCTCACGCGAGGTAAAGGTTTAACCGCGCCTGCTTGCCGGCCTTCCCCGGAAGAGGGTCAACTAGGTGAGCCGGACGGTACCAATGGGTAAATTAGTACACCCCTGCAGTGTATAATCTTTTCGAAAAGCCGTGTCCACGGTTATGGACAAATCTTGGTGAGATAGGTGAGATCATAGAGAACATTAACTTAATTGATATGGCAGCTAAAGGTTGCATAATCAACGTGTGATACTGGTTCATTTCCTCGAGGGTGATTCGAGGAAGTGACTTGGTGGAGACGAGTGATGTTTTGGCTACAAGTAGGTTCGATGAGAACCGAAGATGAAAGTTTACTCTCTTATCCCTTTTCGGAAAACATTCTGAGTAGACGATGCCATGGGTCTTTATATCTTTTAAAAAGGAAAACCAGCTTTATGCAAATTAGCTACATTATACGGCAGTAGAGCCTCCGTCAGCATCGGGCCTATATCGCCCTACTAATTCTTGCGAGTACGTCGTACTCAGCCTTGATTTGTTGATTATTATTTTGTTTCAGAGGAGGACGCCACCGAACTGGAAGGTGGGTTCTACGTTGACTTCGACGAGTAGTCTGGGGTTCCCAGGTGGCAGCTTGGGACGTCTTGGAACAGGCTGGCACGGGATGTTTATCTGTAGGCCTCTTAGGCCATAATTTGGATCTTGTTGTTTAGACAACTTTAATTTGCTTCCGCTATTGTAATGATGGGTCAGTGACCTCTGATGTGACATTTGCTATCTTTCTCAATTATATGAGTTGAACTATGATATCTTTGTGTCGTAGAGTCTGTGATGTGCCAGTTGTTCCGCAGTCTTGGTCTCTTTGTTATACGTGAAAGCGATGTCCGAGCTTATGGCATGATCGAGGTGTTGTGTGCCGATGATGTATTCCGAGCACGCCTGCCAATGTGTTTTGGCCTGGGATTGGTAACCCCAGTAACCCTTGATTGTGTAGCATGACCGGTTGCACAACGTTTCACTGTATAGCTCTGGGGTCGGGGCGCTACAAATTGGTATCAGAGCAGGACTGCCTGTAGGAAACCCGTTCTACTGGTCGATGTCGAGTCTAGTGCGTGAAAACTATTTATAACCTAAAAAGGAGTTGTGAAAACCATCTTAGGATTCTTTTTACTCCTTATCCAACTCGCTCTATTCTGAGTTATCTTACCTCTATTTGATTTAACAGTTCTCCTGATCGTCGGCAAATTCAAATCTTTAGGATCACGGGGTTGGGTTCTATCTTCAGTTACTGGTTAACTTTGCTCGTCTGCCAATTCTAAAGCCCGAAGAAAGGAAGTGTTGCGGATCGTCAAGAAATTCCCTTGCTTTAGCCCAAGATCTTGAACCGAAGGTCCCGGATTGTGCTAGGGCTCTGGTGTAATGAGTTATGAGGGTTGTCACCCATGTGAGCATTATGCTATTCGTGAGTCCCAGTGTATGAAGCTGATCTTTAACCCAAGATCTTTCCCATTGAATCCTGATGTTAATTGTCAAAACCTACGTTAGGTTGGCCATGTTTGAAGTTAATCTTCAATTTGGTGGTTGTAGTCGTAATTGAAATGCGGCAACAAACCTCTTCTCTGTCACGAGCTATAGCTGGATATTCTGTCATGAAACCATCTAGATCAAGATAAGAGTGCTCATCGCGAGTTTCCCAGCTATCTTTGTGATTCCTCCGGTAACACCGATTCCTGAAACCCTTTCGGCACTAGTTGTCGGAAGAGTGCTAACAAGGGCTTCTGCATTATCTTGGTATTGTTGCTAGCCCGTTTTCTTACTCTTAATCTGTTGTCCGACCTTTATCTGTCAGTTGACAGTCAAGTGTTATCGTGCATTGGTGTGTTCCGAAGCATGTTACCCTTGTGGTCCGTCAATACATTCCACATCGGGATGTTAGGGGAAACAAACTCCGGTACCTTGTCCATTTCTCGGCCAGGTCAAAGTATTGTAATCCGCAGAATAAGAGGCTTGTCTAGCTTTTGTTCTGTTCAACCTTGGAGTGTCACACTCTTTTATATCCAGAGGTCGTGCTTAGTCTCATGACGTACTTGATGAAGTGGTACTCTTACCCTTCCTTATCCATCTACCTCCGAGCTACTCGGGCTCGAGATTGTTGAGGATGCCTATTGATGTGGAAATCGGACATTCTTAGCAATTGATATTGCTTTGACATCCAAGGACTTTGATGGCACTCTTAGCATGATTGGTAATCAGATCACCAAGCTGGGTTGTTTGTGCTGCCAAGTCCATTGTTCAGGTGCACACCTTCGGTCAATAAGTTAGATTCGTGTCACAAATCTAAAGACCACAGTGTTTCGTTTGGAAAAGCAAATCTTCCTCTCGTAATCTAGCTCGTGTTCTGGAGCTTGACGCTGTAGTCAATTCTTGAGAACCTTACCTCTCGTTAACTGTTGTAACTCCTCCCTTGGACATGTCAAGTCTGAAATATCCGCACGCCTAACCAAATCTGAATCTCAAGCAGAAATGATGGTTGGTGTTTCTTAAGAGTATGACATAGGCCTTGGGTAAATCCGGCAAGTCTGAGGTGGTGGTTGCCCTACTTAACTGGAAGGTCTATCGTGATATCCTCTTGCTTTCTGTAAAATCAACCACTCTCCATGAGGATATTGTGCTACTTATTCTAGAAGTTGCCCTTATGGTCTCTTTGCAAATCTTAAAAGTCCGACCTCCACTTGATGACCTATTGAAGGCTGTTCTGAAGCCTGATAGTGGTATCTAGAACATCGAGGAGAACATTTACGTGGTGTTGCTAAACATGTCTCTCGGTCATTTCTTCCTATCCTCTGCTCGACCTTTGTCTGGTCAAGTTGTTCCTAGTTTTCCTCAATGACTTATGGTCTTGTGCAAAGTTCATATTTCCAACCCTTAGATAAAATTTGTCTATCACCTTGAGCTATCTTCTGACTTCTCGTCGTCAAGTCAAGCTTGCTACCTTACTCTCTTCAACAAGGAAGATCAACGTGGGACCCAGAAGATCGTAGAAGTTAAGGGTTGTCATGTTTCCCTCCTCTCCCTCTTCCTACTCTAGGAATCTCGGGGCGAGATTCTTGTAAGGGGGATAGAATTGTAACAGCCCAGATTTGGTACCCTAAAATATGGGCCAAATTTTCACTTTTATTTTTCATTGCATCATGGCATACATATTTAAAATGCTAAGTTAAATATTGCAAACAATGGAAATCATTAAAAGGAATCAAACACTTCCAAAAATTCCAAACCCAAATGCAATTGCTCCAAATTGGCAAAACAATATAATCTTGAGTTTCCATCACTACTAGGAAAAGGCTTATAGGTAAGCCACGTATCCGTGGCGCACTGTAAGCATTGTGCGCCATGGCTAATTATGCGTGGCGCACCTCTTGGTGTTGCGCCACTGACACAAACTTATCCGTGGCGCAGGTTTCTGAGATGTGCGCCACGGCTAAGATGGGCCCTGGCCGGCGCGGCCTGTGCGCACTCAGGCGTGGCGCGGCACAAACATGTGCGCCACGGGTAGCCTCTTAGCCGTGGCGCACGGTAATACCCTGCGCCACGGGTAAGTGTAGCACCCGGCCGGCCCACACAGAGGGGAAATAAGAGCGCATCGATCCCCAGTGTGGCGCCGCTCTCGATCCGGCCCCGATCTCCTCCTCGCGCCGCCTCCGCCTCCTCCCCGCGCCGCCTCCGCCTCCTCCCCGCGCCGCCTCCGCCTCCGCCACCAGGAATCCCGCAGGAGCAGGAGGACCCCACGGCGACGGCGCTCGATCCGCTGCTCCACGGCGACGGCGCGCGGCACTGGTAAGCCACCTCCCCGCCCCCTAGCTATCCCCTGACCCTCCTCCGCCTCCTCTCTGCCCTCCTGCTCCCCCGCCCCTAACCCTAGATTGACGGCCCTCTCCAACTCCCTCTCCCTCCCGCTCCCTTCCCCAAGCTCCCCCTCGTGGTCCGCGCCGCTGCCCCCTATACCTCCCCTCGCGGTCCACTCCGTCCCGGCCGCCTCGCGGAGCACGACGTCGTGCTCGCCCTCGCGGACTCCCGCGGCATCCCGCGCGCACCCGCAGCCGGACCTCCTCTCCTCCCTTGCCGACGCCGGCCGCCCCGACCTCGTCTGCGCCGTCCTCCGCCAGGCCGCCGACCTCCGCTCCTCGCCGCGCTCCGCTGCTTCCTCTCCCCGGCCTCCGACGCCGCCTACGACGCCAAGGGACGCAGGGAAGAAGGAGAACGCCGTAGAGCACCGTGGACTGCGTCGACTCCCTTGTCCTGGCCGCGGTCGTGTCTGAGCTGGATGGCGGGGAGGTGGCCGGCCTGATGAGGTACCTCGTCAAGTGGATCAGCAAGTACTGGAGGTTCTCGGAGGCGCGTCCTTGCCCGGAAGCAGTGGGAGTTCCAGGGTTGGAGCCGTGCGAGAGCGTGCCGTCGCTTGGTGCGGTGACCAGGGGGATGGGGCTGGAGTGTGCATGTGTAGCTTTTGCGCAACATGGTCTAGGTCTCGCCACCTCTCCGTGCAATGAGATCGGCATCGGCTACAACCTGTCTAGGTGAGCTCCAGCTCCTCTGCTCCGAGTTATGGCCAGCGTGTTCTAGTGTTAGGGTTTTGATAGCTAGGGTCAGGATTTGGTTCTAGTGTTTTAGTGTTCCGGTCAATAACACTAGTTAGGCTTATTAGGTGAGCTGCTGGCTTGAATGGCCGTAATGGTTATGGCTTTAGCTAATTGCTCTGGTTGAGTAGGTACACTAGATGTATATGGTCCGTGGCTGCTACTTGCTGGTATTCTCTTACATTATATGTGCTATTTTCTTTCTTAACCACCGGACTGAATTCTGTGCTTGTTTCGAACTTATTTTCTTCGAAAGCCGATGATTAAAATGTTGTGGCACTAGGTTGTAGGCCTGCAGGTCTTGTGAGCCTTGTGATATGCACAAGTACCAAGTTTTGTGCATCATACTTGGCTCACCAGATCCTGTAGGTCTACTTGTGTGTCCGACCTAAGTATGATGCACAAAATCTAAGTCATTTTTATTTTGTTTTGTTTTTTTCTTCTAAGCCGATGATTAAAATGTTGTGACACTGCATGATTCAGGGAGGAGCTAGTGAACCTTGTGATATACACAAATAAATATTTTGTGCATCCTACTTGGTTCGCTTGCTCCGTCTCTGAAATGTGTGTCCAATTTAAATATGTATGAGGCACAAATCCGAAATCATTTTGTTTTTTCTTTCTCTTTCCGAATGCCGATGATTAAAAATGTTGTGGCACTATGTGGTAACCCTGAAGGTCTGCCGAGCCTTGTGATATGCACAAGTACAAGTCTTGTGCATCCTACTTGGCTCGGCCGATCCTTCAGGGCTACTAATAATTGTGTGTCCGACCTAAGTATGAGGCGCAAAATCTAAGTCATTTTTATTTTGTTTTGTCTGTTTCTTCGAAAGCCGATGATTAAAATGTTGTGGCACTAAGTTGTAGGCATGCAGGTCTTGTGAGCCTTGTGATATGCACAAGTACCAAGTCTTGTGCATCATACTTGGCTCACAAGATCCTGCAGGTCTACTTGAGTGTCCGACCTAAGTATGAGGCGCAAAATCTAAGTCATTTTTATTTTGTTTTGTTTTTTTCTTCTAAGCCGATGATTAAAATGTTGTGACACTAGGCATTTTAGCCTCCCTGCAGCGAACGGCACACAACGAGCGTCTACCTTTGTCACCGAACCCAATGGCTGGATTTAGCCTACCTGCTGGCATGTTCCCTGGCATTATTGTGTTGTCTTTGTTCACCGGCCAGCCATTGGATCCACCTCCTGTAGGTCGGTGAATAAAGACAATACAACGATGCTGTTGGAAACACAAGCCCTCAGGTAGGTTGAATCCAGCCACTGGATTTGGGTGACACAATAATGAATTGCCGAGGATCCTGCAGGTCTACTTGTGTGTCCGACCTAAGTATGAGGCGCAAATCCGAAATCATTTTGTTTTTTCTCTCTTTCTGAATGCCGATGATTAAAATGTTGTGTCACACTATGTGATTCAGGGAGGTGCTAGCGGACCTTGTGATATGCACAAATAAACATCTTGTGCATACTCTTACTTGGTCCGCTTGCCCCGTTCCTGATCAATGTGTGTCCAATCTAAGTATGAGGCATAAACTCAAATCATTTTGTTTCTTCTCTATGAATTGACAAAGCCGATGATTTAAACTATGCCATGGTAAAGGCAAGGAGAGTGTGTACAATGCCTTGTAGTATATACAATTGGAGTGTTTGTATTAATACATGGTCTTGTACACACTCTTTTTGCCTTGTTTTGCACGGCAATGATATATGAGGCTTTCCATTGTTAACTTCTCGCATTTCGTAAATTTTAATATTACTTTTGTAACAAAATTTTGACTTAAGCATTTTTTACTTAGGTGTTCTCGGTGACGATGTCCATGTTGGACCAGAGGGGCGAAGTGCGGGACTGGGCTCCACCGGGCTGGCACTGGGAGGTGCTACCTTTCGGGACGCGCAGCTTGGTGAGGAATCCGGGTGACGTCGTCGACCCTGATCTTCTGTGGTGGCAGTCGCGTGGGCCACGCTCGGTGCAGAGGGAGCCGGCCCCCGAGGAGGAGGTACGTCGCCGTATTAGGGAGGAGGACGAGCACGTCCGTCGATACAGGTATCTGCTGGTTAGGCAGTATGACGGTAGGTGGTCGTTTCTTCAGAGGGTTCCTGCTCACGTGAGCTATGACCCTGTGAGGGTTCCTTCTCTTTGGATGCGTAGCGCCGCCGTCGACTCAGTACAGTTCGATGAATCAGAAGGTTCATGTTGAAATTAGCTAAGCTTCATGTATTAGCTACTGGATATGTAATAATATGATCGATGAACTGTGACTGTGATCAACTTTGTGTAATAATATTTCTCTCTATATAATATTGGAATATGAATTTCCTGTAATGTGATATATCTGTATTAACAACTGTTTGTATAAATACCATATTTTCTGTATATAAAAAATACAGAAAAACTTAGCCGTGGCGCATGACAGAAGGTAGCCGTGGCGCACCCTAGCCGTGGCGCATGAGTAAGCGGTGCGCCACGGATACTTCCCCTTAGCCGTGGCGCAGGATAGACATGTGCGCCATGGGAAATACTCGTGGCGCACATCTGTTCCTGTGCCACGGGTAAGTGTGGTTACCCGTGGCGTGGCAATCCGTGGCGCAGGCCCCTGCGCCACGGGTAAGACATTTTGGTGCGCCACGGGTAAGCTTTTCCCTAGTAGTGCATATTTGTCCAGGAAGTTCCAAGAATGCATTTCATAATTATTTGGCCAAGTCAAATTCTTGCCAAGCAATTAAATAAATTGGGACTTCAAAATTGAGTTAAACCAATTTTTAATTTGAATCCAAGTCAAACATTTCAAAAGTTCCAAATAAAAATATGGGGAGCTTCATTATATTATTGGGAGCCTCCATGAATATTTTCACATATTTTGAAAATGTTTAAATACCCCAAGTCAATGGATTTTGGAAATTATTAAATTTTGCCTTATTTAACTCTATGAACAAATGTTGCTCAAATCTTTTATTTTGGCCACACCAAATCTTGTGGAGGTGCTAAATGTTATGGGGAGCCTTTGTGAATTTTCCTCGAATTTTTGAAAATGTTTAAAAGCCTCAATTAAAATCCTTAAAGTGCTGTTGGACCAGTTTGCAATAACTTTAAGATTTGTCAGGGGGGTTTCTAAAAAAAATTCCCTTTCTTCTTCCCTGTAGCTAGCACGCACGGCATGGTGCCAGGGCCACCATGCCGCCGTGTCGATCACCTGCACCTTGCTCCCTGGCCCCCTTCGTGGTTAAGTGGAGGCCCCCCTTGCACCGCGCCCTCTCCTCTCTTCCCTCTCTCCTCCCCTGGCCTCTGCTCCCCTGGAAACCCAAATCCCTGCAGAGCTCCTGCCGCTGCCGCCGTCTTGCCGCGTCGCCCGCCGCCGTCGATTGGAGCCGCCCTGTGCAAAGCGAAGTGCGTCACCATCTCCGCCGTGTCCTCCTCCTCTTCTACGACAACGGAATCGTGCCGGGACCCCGAGAATCGACATCGCCGGCCGTTCCTCCCCCGCACTGGCTGCCGCCTCCAAGCACCATTGCCTCTCCGTTCGGCCTCCTCGCCCCTCCCCGTCTACGTCGTTGCCTTCCTGGTGAGCTTGCCGTGCTTGTGCACCCCTTCTCCCCCTCCCCCGCGCTCTGAATCGTCGCCTCACCGTGCACCGCCGCCGTGCTCCGCCGCGGCCATGGTCGCCGGCCCTCCGGTGACCATTTGGTCAGTCCCGCCGCTCCCCCCGACTCCCCTCTCCTTCCTCTAGCTCCTGGTGCTCGTGCCCACGATCAATTTCCACCGGAGACGACGGATTGGTGCTCGACCTGCCGCTGCCTTGCTGTGACACGTGATGACGTCATCGTGTTCTTCAATTTTGGAAATTCCAGATTTTTAACAGAGAGTTAAATTTTTGCAATATCTTGTAATCCATAATTCCAAACTAAAAGTGCTATATATGAAAGTTGTTCAGAAAAATAAGCCCTATCTGTTAGTGTCAATGTCATGATCAAATAATTAATTTTTATTGCTAAATTAATTACATTTACAAAATGGCAGATTATATTTGAAAATTGGAAATTGCATAACTTGATATTTAATTATCCAAAAATCATGAATGAGCTATCAACATGTTTCGAATTTCATAACCTATCCAAATATGTAACTCATCCATGCTAATGAACTTTACAAACATGAATTTGAATGTGAAATGCAAATCATCTGTTAATTATTCAAATTTTGGAAATTAATATCTAGAGTTTTACATTTCAGAAAAATGCAAATAATATGTCATTTTGCTCAGGAGAGAAATGCCTATCAGTTAGTGCCATTGGTTAAATTATTTGGTCAAATTAAATTGCCCATATTTAATAATTACAGAAATGGCAGAAATGAGTGGAAATTTATAAAATCTATAACTTTATGAATATTGCTCCAAAAATTATAAATGAGATCTTAAATGTTCAGGAAAACAACATCTAAATGTTAGTTCCATTTACATGCAATAATGAACATTTAAATTGCTGTTTAATTAAAATTATTAAAATGGCAGATTTAATTCCAATTTTAGAAAATCCATAACTTGAGTTTGGTTTACTCAAAAATTATGTTTAATAGCTCAAAATGTTCAGTAAGTAATGAACTACAAGTTTATATCTTTTTTGAGGCTTGTAGATTTAATTTTGGTGCTGTTTAATAAAAATAGGTAAAATGGCAGAATTAAATCAATATTTGAAAATATCATAACTTGTTGAATAATGATTCAAAAATTGCAAATGATATATCAATGTGATCAGCAACTCAAATGCTATCTATACATGTTAATTTCACAGCATGCAAATAACTTTTACTTTGATGTCTTTTTCGAATTGGTTAAAATGATTTAAATCGCATAACCGTTTAAATCACCAATTCTTCACCGTTAATCGGAAAAATGCAAACAAGGTACCAAAATGATCAGTAGGATAATACCTATCTAATAATGTCATTTTCATGCATTTAGGACCCATATTTCAGTACTGGACATTTTGGTAAATAACGCAAATCACTAAGTTAAAGAATGTGCATTGCACCTTGTATTCGTGTTATTTATTTCTTTTCCTGTATTGTTGTGTATCGGTAGATTCAGGAGTCGAGGTTCCACCACAATACCTCGACGATCAGCGCGACCAGTACTATCAACAAGGCAAGAACTAACCTAACCTTCTTGGCATCTAGCATCCTATTGTTTTGCAAACTTATTTTATCCACCAGAATATTGCATGCGATTCAACTGTCTCTTTTGATCAAGAATTAGAGTATCCTACAAATGCATGTCTTCCCCGAACCATCACATGCTTCCTCTCCTATGAACCATAGGTTTGATGTGTTGGCCGGAGACCAAGATATAATGGATATATTTATATGCTTAGCTATGCTTAGCCATGCTTAGTCGTATGCTAGTTGTGTCCGTTGATTAATTCCATATTGATGATGTTGATGGAATGATTCGGGCGTGGTGGATACATGTGATGCTTAATTAATTTGCTAAGAAGGCTGGGATGAGTTGCCATCGGGGATGGTGTTTTGCCTCATTCTTGCCCCTAGGTGTGAGTTCTTATCGCTTGAACCAAGAACCGAGCGTGCTTCCATCGGTGGGGGTATGGGCTCCTTACTAACTGAATAACTTGTGCGGGCGTATCCAAGGGTCCTCTAGTTTGCTATTTCCATTTGCCGTGTGTGTGAGCGGAAAAAGAAATGATGAGGATGGTGGTGTTTAGGACGTGGCGATGGGGCAGGGGCTGAGGCTGGGTAAACTTGCCCTGTGGCCACAGATGACTCTTGGATAGTCTCACGAGAGGTAAAGGTTTAACCGCGCCTGCTTGCCGGCCTTCCCCGGAAGAGGGTCAACTAGGTGAGCCGGACGGTACCAATGGGTAAATTAGTACACCCCTGCAGTGTATAATCTTTTCGAAAAGCCGTGTCCACGGTTATGGACAAATCTTGGTGAGATAGGTGAGATCATAGAGAACAATAACTTCATTGATATGGCAGCTAAAGGTTGCATAATCAACGTGTGATACAGGTTCATTTCCTCGAGGGTGATTCGAGGGAGTGACTTGGTGGAGACGAGTGATGTTTTGGCTACAAGTAGGTTCGATGAGAACCGAAGATGAAAGTTTACTCTCTTATCCCTTTTCGGAAAACATTCTGAGTAGACGATGCCATGGGTCTTTATATCTTTTAAAAAGGAAAACCAGCTTTATGCAAATTAGCTACATTATACGGCAGTAGAGCCTCCGTCAGCATCGGGCCTATATCGCCCTACTAATTCTTGCGAGTACGTCGTACTCAGCCTTGCTTTGTTGATTATTATTTTGTTTCAGAGGAGGACGCCACCGAACTGGAAGGTGGGTTCTACGTTGACTTCGACGAGTAGTCTGGGGTTCCCAGGTGGCAGCTTGGGACGTCTTGGAACAGGCTGGCACGGGATGTTTATCTGTAGGCCTCTTAGACCATAATTTGGATCTTGTTGTTTAGACAACTTTAATTTGCTTCCGCTGTTGTAATGATGGGTCAGTGACCTCTGATGTGTCATTTGCTATCTTTCTCAATTATATGAGTTGAACTATGATATCTTTGTGTCGTAGAGTCTGTGATGTGCCAGTTGTTCCGTAGTCTTGGTCTCTTTGTTATACGTGAAAGCGATGTCCGAGCTTATGGCATGATCGAGGTGTTGTGTGCCGATGATGTATTCCGAGCACGCCTGCCAATTTGTTTTGGCCTGGGATTGGTAACCCCAGTAACCCTTGATTGTGTAGCATGACCGGTTGCACAACATTTCACTGTATAGCTCTGGGGTCGGGGCGCTACAATTAATCATGTGTTGATTTGTTTTTTTTCTCAATCATGTGTTGATTTGGATTTTGATATAATTTGGACAACCTTTGTGTGTCACACTTTGGTGTGCTCTCTTCTTGGTTGACTGGGTGTTTTTGTCCAAATTGTATCTCCTTTGGTTCTAGAAAGCCTTTGCATGCTCGGTTACTGATTTACATTATTTTAGCATGCTTATCTTTCTTGATCCAATATATAGGGGATACTCCACCGAATCCTAAATCGGATAAGATGTGCATGCAATTCAATTTCATATCTATATGCACATATTTATGTAGAGTGTTTCCTATATATTGTAGTTGATCTAACTACTATGGAACCCAATGAGTTTGGGAACCATTTTGTATTCTAATTTTGTTTTAGGTACAATGGATATGTATTGGATGCTTGCCTCATTCATAAGGAAGGTGTTCTCACCATATGATCTTAGGAGTCAAGCTTTGATGACTAACAAGGAATCATCTTCTTCATCACCAATGCCATATCGGTAACAAGTATCTTCCCATGCATACCTTTTAGTATCCAACCTTGTGTAGGTTGCCTCTTGGCATGAAAGCTTTTATATGCAATTGTTGTGGTTTTGGCCTATTTCCTTCACTTAATATATCTTTGTGATATGTGTGTTGAATTTGCAAAAACCTTTTCTTCAATTAATATTATTTCCTTGTGATACTTGTTGCCTAATTCAAAGCATCTCCACTATCTCTTGTTCCCTTAGTGATTTGTGTGATGCATTTGATATATTTGAAGTTCATTTATATACAATGAGATAAATTTGAGCTATGTGCTATGCTTTTAAGCAACAATCTCATTTGTATATTTATGACTTCCTTTTGGATACCTTGTTCTCTTTTTCCCGAACCATTTCGTATGTATATGTTTATTTGCGGATGTATATCTTCAATGGTTTGTCCAATTAGAAACCTATACATATGAGAGAGGTCACCTTTTAGTTGGTATCCTATTCCTTTTTGAGCCACCTTGTGTTTCATCTATAATTCTTTGGTGGCTCCAAATTTGTCTCATGAGTGCTTGTCTTATTGTTTATTGGTATCTTTGCACACTCATGTATTTCTTGAAGATCTTTGACTTCATGCTTACCATGGTGAGCATGTTCAATTTTATTGGCTAAATGATCTCACTAGCTTTTGGCATTTTCAATTGGTTTTAGTTTCCAATTGGTATCCCTAAGTGTGTGAACATATTTCTTTAAAATATCTTTTTATCTCGGTTGGACCTATCTTATGATGATTTTTTGAAAATTGGTATCTTCTTTTGGCTCAACCACATCTTTGGTGCAAGTGTTATGCTTTGCTTTTGTATTATGCACTCTTGCACTTGTTGAGTGTTCTAGATGATTTTGGGGGAGTGAGGATACCATATTTATTCACTCCTCATTTGTGCATGAACATTGGGGAGCTTCTCCGTTGTTATTTAGAACTCTCGCTTTGGATCTTTTTGATTGCTTTTCTCCTTTGTGGATATGTTTAGAATGATTTCATCCTTTTTGCAAGCTTTGGATCCTCAACATAGTTTGATTTCCTCTAGTTTTCATTAAAAGGGATTGCCATCACCTTTATGGAGGAACTCATATTATATTGGCTCTCTAAATTTTTCTTCCCATTTCGGCAATCGATGCCAATGGGTGAGAAGTTTAGAGGGTTTAAGGGGATTTGGGTTTTATGCTTTTGTTGCATTTGCCTTTAATGCGCTTGCATCCTTGCTCGTTTGTCTTGCAAGGATGCTTTATTCATTATATAAACCCTCTTAAAAAGGGATTGTCATCAATTACCAAAATGGGGGAGATTGAAAGTGCATGGTTGATCCCATGCATGGTTTTGGTAATTAATGACAATCTCTATGGACTAATATTTGCATTGAGCTATATTTGTAGGTGTCCATTTGATTGCTTGTCTCCATTTGTTGGAGTCAAGGTCTTGCTTGTTCTCCATGTGTTGGAGTCAAGGTTAAGGGAAGAAGATCTTTGTTGATCAAGGCCAAGGTGTTCGTCATCAAGTTAAAGGCCAAGTGAAGATATGCCGAAGAGGTGTTTCTCCCATCTTGGTGTATGGGGGAGCCACATGTGAATCTTCACCAAGCAAAGCGCAATCAAGAAGATGGTTCGCCTTGAGGAGATGAAGATCGTCTCCATCGACCTCAAGAGGATTAATGCGCAAGGCAAAGGTATGATCTTGATAGGGTTTCTATTTTACCGGTCTCATGATGTTTAGTGAGAGACCGGGTTATAGGATAGATAGTCGTACTATCAAGAGGGGTTCTCGACCGAGTATCTTGATCGTATCGTTCGTGGAGAGCTCAACCCTTTGCATCCTTGCATCTTTGAAATCATCTTTGTTGGTTCTTATTTGACTCTTATCGTGGTGTGGTCTTGGTGCTTGTCGTGCTCGTCATGACAAGGCTAAGTTCACCGAAAACGGTTTGCTTATGCGTCTCCAGTTGCATTTTCGGTATTGGAGATTTTGCCGGTTCATCCTTTTGGAAGGTTTCACCTTTCCAACCCTTTGCAAAATCTCCTTTGCTAGTTTGCCATTTTTAAAGGTTGCATTTGTCGTCCTCTTTCCAACAAAATTGGTTTTGCTTCTTTCGGACTTCAATTGCAAAAGAAACGGCTTTTCGGTTTGCGAAAAGAGCTTTTAAACTCTCCCCATTTGGTTCTATAATATCTTGTTGGACTATGATGTTTCTCTGCATAATCTTGTTGTGCTCGTTGTGACGATTCCAACGAGTCCAAGATTGTCGAAAACGGAGTTCATTCGCAAAAGTTATGGGGCTTTGGATTTGCTGTTGGATCTACCCCGGAGATGGTCCGGAGTCTCCGGTCACACCGGAGTCTCCGGTCCAGAGGACCCGGAGTCTCCGGCCCCCCATGTTTTTCGCTGTCGAATGGTTTTGTGTGGTGCGCTCCTGGACTGTGTCCGGAGGCACCCCGGAGAAACCCCGGAGTCTCCGGTCTGGCCGGAATCTCCGGCCCTGATGACCGGAGTCTCCGGCGTGCCTTCCTCTCCGCAAAAGTGTGGTGCGTCTCTGGCACCGGTCTGGAAGTAGGCCGGAGGCAGGCCAGATTCTCCGGCCCAGGCCGGAGTCTCCAGTGCACTTAGGCCGGAGTCTCCGGTCTAAGTGGCCTCCAACGGCTAGTTTTTCAGGGGACCTATAAAAGGCCCCCTTCTTCCCCATTTGCCCTAAGGTTTTTGGCTGCACGAATTTCACTCTCTCTCCCTCCTTTGTTGACCTTGGAAAACCTTCCCCTCTCCAAATCCCTCCAATGATTCTTGCCCAAACTTAGGGATTCAAGAGAGGAGATCTAGATCTACCATTCCACCAATCAAAATCTCCTCTAAGTGAGGGGAACCTATTGGATCTAGTTCTTGGAGTTCTTTTGTGGTTCTTCCCCTTGTTCTTCCTCTCTTATTCCCCCCAAAGCATTTGTTGCTTGGTTGGAATTTGAGAGTGAAGGATTTGACCACTTTGTGTGTCCTTGCCTTTTGCATTTGTTGCATCGGGTTGCTCTCCCCACGAAGATTCGTGGAAAGTGAAGGTTGAAGAGCTTGTTACTCTTGGGTGCATTGTGTTCCCAAGAGCTTGTTGCCTCTTGGGTGCATCGTGTACCCTAGACGGTTTGGAGGTGCCATGAAGACTTTGGCTTGTGGAGCTTCGACACGAGTTTGGGAGCCCCCAATTGAGTTGTGGGTGTGTGCCCCAAGAGAAGTTGTAAAGGGCTCCGGAATCCGCCTCGAAGGATTCCGATAGTGGAAGGTGAACCAATCCCTTGGGTGAGGTTCATCGGAGAATAGGGTGAGGCCTTTGTGGCATCTTGAGTAGGCCTCCTGTGGCGAGCTCACACCCCTCCAACGAGACGTACTCCCTTAACAAGGAAGAACTCGGGAATACATCCTCGTCTCTGCGTGCCTCGGTTATTTCTATACCCGAGCTTTTACTTATGCACTTTACCTTGTGATAGCCTTCGTGCTTGAAGTTCATATCTTGCTATCTCCTTGTTGCTTGCCTTGCTTAGCATAAGTTGTTGGTGCACATAGGTGAGCCTAGTAATTAGGTTGTTGGCTTGTTAATTTAAACACATAGTTTTATTCCGTAATTATCACGCCCCTAATTAGAAAAAGTTTTAATCGCCTATTCACCCCCCCCTCTAGGCGACATCTCGGGCATAGCTTGTTCTTTCATCCACCCCCGTCCGTGTCCATCCCCGACGGCCTCCCTTGTCTCCGCCGGCATGCCACCATCCGTGACCCTGCCCTGCTGCTGCTCTGTGTGTGTGTCTCCGTTTTTGTTCCCCGATGAGTTCCCCGTGTCGTGGATGTCTCTGTTTCCGTCCTCGGCGTCTCCCGTTTCCCGGACGTTTCCCGTTCCCGACGCTCTGCTGCACGTTCCCGTCTCCGTGTTCCGTCTCCGTCCTCGACGAGTTCCCGACGTGTCCGTGTTTCCCGTCCCCGACGTGACGCAAGATCTCCGTTCCCCGATGTTTCCTGACGTGAAGCCGTTCCCGACGCCAAGACCTCCGTGAAACGATGCCAAGATCTACCCCGACCAGAACCGTCGAGTTCTCCGATGCCGTGTACCCCGACAATCGACAAGTTCATCGTTTCGTGTTTTGTGACGGCCGCCTTCATGCGTGTCCGTGAAGACCGGTGCCCGAGTACTCCGACCACCGTGGTACCCCGAAGCCCGGAACGCCAAGGTCCGCCATGAAGACGCCCCGAGTACGACTACTTCCACGACGTCGACTACCTCGACTACTTCGACTCCGGACGGACATCTGCTTCGACTACTTCGACAACGTCGACTACTTCCGCTCCGAATCTGAAGATCCCCCGATCCGATGTGTGACCCCAACCCTAAACCCCTATATACCCTATATGCGTATCTTATAAAATCATGCATCATTAATTAAACATCGCACCTTTACCCATTTAGTCGAATTAAATCAATTTAATATGGGGTTTTGTCCGGTACATCTATATTATGCACCGATCCCATTTAAAATGCTTTGCCATGTGATAGGGAATAAAAATTGGATCACCTTTAATTTGTCATGCATTCATGCCATCAACATGCCGCTTATTTTGCCGTAGTAGTAAAATGCATCTTTTGCGTTTCCAGTGTTCGTTGCTTCTTCGGGAATAGGACGATGAGTTGATGTGAGCAACGACAGGTTCTGCTACCTCTACCGGAATGCAGGCAAGTGATACTCCCTTGCTATCTTTGCTTGTCTTTTGTCTCTTACTCATCCTATATTTTGTTCCTTGCTAGCCTTATGCCACGATGCTTGTATCACGATCCTATTTGCATGTTTACCTGGCAGCCATGATATAGCCACACCCACACATCCTATTAACCTGTTCTTTGTTTACCTTGTTAGCCTTGCGAGTCCTAGTGCATGCTTAGGTGCTTTGCTTTAGTCCTGTTATCTCTTTATCTAGTCTTGTTGATAATATGATAGCTAGGCTCAACTACAATGTTAATCTTTATTTTCTGTTGCGATGGGAATAACTTAATAAAGATAAGGCACCGGCGGAAGGCCAATCGTGGTGTTTTGTTCTGCTAGTGTCGCCTAGGACCTGAGTTCTTTTCCGCTGATCCAAGACTGATCGCACTAACCACATGTGGGAGTTCTATGGGCCTCCCCGCAATCCAGGAGCCACAACTTAGTTCGGGTGTTTCTACGGTTACAAGCGTGGATAAATATGGTAAGATGGATACGTGGTTACTTACGTAGGGCTTGCGGTATGATGCGAAGTGACCATTCTCATGGCAGACTGGGTCACCTAGCACGTAGTCGCAAACGGTTAGGCCCACCTCAAAGCTTCGGCCGGACTCTCAAGGTGGATCAGACCTAGCTAGGTGGCTCCCTGGACTTGTTTGTAGAGAAGGGAAGTATTGTGTCGAACGCTCCACCGGTACACCTCTAAGCGAGTGTTTCGATGCATGTGGGTTCATTGGTGCATCCCTGCAGGGTGAAATCTTTTCGACAAGCCGTGTCCGCGGTTATGGACGACTTGGTGAAATGCGCTGGCTAAAAAGATCATATACAACTTGCACCTAATGATTATACCTTGACTAGTAAGATAGATTACATGAATAAATAACTCATAAAACTTGTCCACCATGTGAGTTGCCCTGATTGCTTCCTTGTGGGTGGTTGATCAAGGGAGTAATACTTGGGCGGGTTTGTGATGTGGTGAGTAGTATAGTTGGTTCCTTATGCACTCTCTTACCTTGTCTCTTTTAGACGAAAGTTGTAGCGTGTCTCTATAAGTTGTTAGTGCTTCTTGCCGCCGCCTCAATCGCTAACCCTCTTTCCTTGGAATTCCAGCTTTGATATCTAGTGAGTATTACTTGCCAGTACTGTTTATAGTACTGACCCCTTCGGGGCTGCTATTCCAATGCAGCCGACAGGTTTGAAGTCTGACGACGTTAGCTTGGGAATCCCTCCGGCTTGGCCTGGGCAGGGATATGGTGCCTTCGTTTATCTTCAGGACTCTTAGTCCAATTTGTATTCTTATCCGTAGTCGGATACTACTCGCTTCCATTGTTCTTTGGATCTTTGTATTGTATCCTTTTGTTGTTCTTGACTCGGTGAGTCATTGTTGTATATATGTTGTTTTGTGGGTTCCATCGAGAACTGTTGTAATGTTATCACAATTCCACCCGCATAACGTGTGTGTTGCGACGTGCACGTTATGCTTGGTGGGCGTCCTAGGATCGTTATTATCCGCATTTGGCAGGAACGCTAAAATCTGTATAGTACCGATCCTGGGGCGTTACAATGAAGAAGTCAGAAAAAGGGGGAAGCAGTCCCATCACATCGTGGAAAGTCACCACCTCGCCGTCCTGCTGGGGGCTTTTGTCCGGGCGAATCTTCAGCTGGTCGCCTCCAATGAATTCCACGGCGAGCGTGCCGCGGGTGCGAGCAATCCCCTCTTTGCTTGCGAATATGCTCGGAGAGAACAAGGCTTGTGTTACCCTTGGTGGGGGAAGAGGAGCAGCCCGGGCGGAGCCCGCTACAGTCTTCTTCTTCCCGGCGGTCTACTTCACTTTCCTCACTGCTCTTTTCTCCCGCCTGGGCGCCATGGGCGGGGGAAGGGAGAAGGAGTCCGCGGTGCGCTGCAAAGCGGAGGAAGACGAAGTGCGATTGGGCGGCGATTTGGGATTTCTGTGATTGGGGAGAAGTAACGGCTATAGTTCCCTGGAACCGTGGCTTATAAGGCACACCACGCGTCGCGCCGTGGCCCCACCACTCCGGCTGGCACGCTTCCTCCCGTTGGATTCAAGACGAGCGTTGGCGATCCGCGCGGACCGCAACGTTCACCAAGGCAAAGAAGACCCGTGGGGCGCACGTCTCCGTGAAGCGCGACCCTAGCGGATAACTCCAAGACAGTCAAGACCTGACGCCGGGGACCCACTTTGACTCTTTTTGGTCATAGCCCCGGCAGCAGAAGGACGTAGCCGCCGGGACTATGCCCGGGGGCTACTGTCGCAACAGTGGTTCCCCTGATGCGGTCAAAGTGGGTCCACCGCCTGTGGGCCCACCAAGAAGGCAAGCAAGGTCAAGGTTCAAGACTGGCAGATGCCCCCCATCTGCCCCATGGTGACAAGACAAGCACGGCATCGACAACCACAACGAAGGACTAGGGGACCCCCAGGGCCCCCTTCAACCCGGCAGACATCACGGAGGTCCCGGGGACCCCGATGCCCGGCAGGAGGCCAGGCTCACCCCCGGGAACCAACCTCCGGACACACGAAGAAGACAGGCTTGCCAGCCCCGGCTGGAAGCTCCTAGAAGACTTGGGCGCTAAGAAGATGGAGGCGCCGCGGGGGGACAGGGACGGAAAAGGTGTCAACCTCTATCCGCCCGCCCTGGAAAAGGTGGGCAACCGCACCTAACCCCTTCAGAAGAATACTTGGACGAGAAGAAGCCACGTCACCCCCAAAGAAGAACTCGGAGGGCTTTTACCGCCAAAACCCCTCTGCCCCCAAAGGTGCACCTGTGGGATCCCCTTAGCCTATAAAAGGAGGACCAAGGCACCTGAGGGAGGGGACAGATTCCCAGAGAGTCGGAGGCTAGGCTAGGTAGCGCACAAGACGAAGAGTAGCATAGGCGAGAGGTGATCTCCTCTGGGCCAGGATCTGCTCGTCTTCAACCTCTAGCCGACACCTCCCGGGTTCGCACCCGCAACCACCTTTGTAAAGCTACACCATGATATACCACTCAATCCATACATGCAGGAGTAGGGCTGTTAGCCTCCGGGCGGCCTGAACCTGGGTAAACTCCTTGTGTCTCTGTGGTGCTTGCTTGTACGTAGATCTCGGGCTTAGATGAAGTCCCCCCGGCGGAAGACGTTTCTCAGCCTCCTTCGCGCCCCATACCGAACCTAAAAAGGGGGTATTCTTTACTCCCGGTGTCCGTGATCCAAGAAACGACACCTACGGTTCGGGAACACTCCAGACATGATCGAGACTCCTCTCCGACCAATGATCATCACCGGGACCTGGATGCCCACAATGACCCCTGTGCATTCCATGAATAACTTGTTGTTGAACCATAAACATAGAGTCTCATTCCCTTTGTTAGTGCGATACTAACTTGCCCGAGATTCGAGCATATAGCATCTCCATGCCTAGTTCATTCAGCATCTCCATTCTTATTTCTCGTTACCGGTCAAGTGCTATTCAACTCGTTCTCGTGATATTTCATCCCCATGACCTAGTCATACGTTGCGCAGCTTTATTGGATGAAACGTCACCGAGTGGGCCCAGACTATCTTTCCGTCATGCGGACGAACAAATCCCGCTCTCGATACATACGCCTGAACATATCACCTTTGCATACCTGAGCAACACCTTTATGACAACCCTGTTACGGTGTGACAGTTGATGTTGTCAAGGCATCCTCCGGTGATAGTGATTAAATATTATCTCACGGTCTAAGGAATAAGTTACCACGTTTCCTAATTATTACAACGGTGAACTTCGTGACTTGTTCGTGTTGTAATAATCGCTATTGGGTAATGTCCATCAGTTTCATTCATCCAATGAAACGACCTCATTGTCAATTGACATAAATGTCCATGATTGGGAAACTCAATCATCGGTTGACCAATGAACTAGCGTATCCTTATACCCACTAGGGACCTGGTTGTTTACATACCACACGTGTATTAACGTTTCCTTTTAATACAGTTATAGCATGGTATAAAACTAATTATAAACTTAATGAGATATTATAATAAACCCTTTATTTATTTGCCTATAAGGCATATCCAACATGATAGGTGTATTACTATATTATTATGCTATGCAAACCTATTTAGGATAGTCATCCTCACCTAGTCGATTTTAGTGACCTATTAACTTAGTAGAATTCTTAGATGCAATGTTGAAAGTTTTATGTAGCCGTGGAAGGATAAAACTACTAAGTTAATCATGCACCTGGGTGGAATGTGGGGACCCCGGACTAGGTGTCCGAAATACCCTTGTGCCTACATCAGCGATCCCATGATCAGTGTGTCGCTGAGCACAATCAAACTGGTAATCAAGGAACATCCATAATTACCGAAGGAATATACTTACTTGATTGAAGTCATACTCTTCAATAGGTACTTGCAGCGGAAAATCACCATACAGCGGGGAGCCCAAGTCATTCGCCTTAACCCTACAGGCAACTGACTGGGAAGCGCCCTAGTTCGCATTGACGTCATTTCCTTCTCCTCCTTCAAGCTACTCTTCCTTAAAATCTGGCTAAGACAATAGCCAGGGACGAAACCAGTATGAGTACAATGGGAATTGTACTCGCAAACTACTCCTCTACTGAGTATGCACCAGTTTTAAGTTGTTTCCTATAGCACTTTTAGTTATTACTCTATCTCTATATCTCTGTTGAAAAAGACCTCTATATCTTTGTTGAAAAGAGAAGGATAGACTTTTGTTTAATAAAACTTTGTCTGAAAACTCTATAACTTTGGTTGAAGTAAAATAAGAGAAATTTTATAACTTTTCATAAACCTTGTATATTTTTCAAAATATCTATAGCCTTTATTAAAGAAAACGAAAAGAAGGCTTTAGATTCTTTTTTTTTCCTAAAACTGTCTTTGTAAGGAGTTTTCTTTTAAAACATTTTCCCGAAGAATAGCTGTTTGTTAAAATAAGAAGTCTTTTTTTTTTAAAAAACATTTTTCCCGGAAAATCACCATTTTGCTTATTTATCCAAAACTCCTCCTTTTTCCCGACCATGTCTCATCATGGTCCAATTATTTCCAACAACTCATACCAGCACATTGGCATGGTTGCATAAAACATCCTTCACATCATTTTCTCTTTCAAATCTCAAACCTTTTTCCAAACTTGCACATCTTTGTAAAACTTTGCACATGGCCTGGTACAGCCTCCCAACTGTCCATATCCGAGGACTCGGCTATTCGAATAGTTTTACCCTCTGCAGAGGTAGCACGCTTTTCCCACACCCATCCGGTAACTCATCGTGTCTGCCACGTCCCGCCATACAAGGTGTATGCGAAGTTGAGCTACCGACCATAGCCTGTCCTTTGCTCATGCTAGTATAGGACCCTACCCTTACGAATTCATCATTCCTCCGACACCTAGTACAGGATCCCCCGTCGAGGAACCTAGATGTGAGGACTCGTAGTTTTCTCCGGCGACCCAAAGGTGGCGTCTTCAATCCCTCAATCCATCAGATTGCCGAGACCCGGGTCAGGGGTTAGGTCGCAATGACCCTCCCCTCATGCATAACGGAGTCATCTCCGTCGATGAGGTATCCCATACTAATATGAGCAAACTATATGACTACGCCCGTTCCCATATTTGGGTAGATGTGGTCGCACAGATTATCGGCTGGTCGTCATAGTACTAGGACACAATGTGCAATTTTTCATAAACATCACCATTCACCATTGCTCCACTTCAACGCCGATAGTTCGGCATGTCATAATCAACTAGGTACTTTAAAAAGGAGTTTGGAATAAACCATAATTTTTTTTTCCATACTATAGTTTGAAAAGGAATTTTTCCACCCAATACTTCCATATAGGGTGTCAAAGTAATATACTTGTATTTTTGGAAAAGGGTTTTCGAAATCATAGCTTTGGTGGCAAAAACCACTTAAGTCATTTATGCTCTTTATGGGTAAAACATGTAAATCAAAATAGACGTATATAAATGCAAGCTCAGCGAAGTAGCTTGCCTGTTTTCAGCATAATGTCCCTGGACTTCTCCTTACTGATCAAAGAAATAACTTCTGATTCTTCTCCAATAAATCCTTCCCAAGGATCACTCCGGTAGCGTTTATATCTAGCGTCGCAAACAGGAAAGAACACAATCAACACACAGTAGGACACTCCAACAACAAACATCAAGCAACACTAATAAACAGCAATCACGAGAGAGGATTATTATTTAACAATCAAGTTTGGCAATCACCAACACTACTCATGTTAAAAAGTTATGTTTAAAGTTGTGATGAAGCATCTTTATCCAATTAGGAAATACTTCAGACAAAAGTTAATCCACCAATTACTTTCTTTAATTCTAAATATCTTACCAAGCTATGGTAGAGATATTGCTAGATACTCAAGCTAGTACTCACTTAAGACAACCAAGTTTAACAAGCAAGGCAATTATATTAGTCACACCAAATAATCTAATCCTCAACATAAACAAGCAATATATAACATTACTAAACTACTCAATCAAGCATCACAACAACTCTAAAGCATCACACATAGCTATTGCACTCACAAAGCAACACAATTGGATCTCGATTTAATTGAATTAACCATTATTTAATTGTGTCACAATTATGGCAGAAACTAGGGTTTCATGTTTAATTGCATAACTTGAGTTCTGTTGGTCACAAAAATATGAACTAAAATTCTACGGAAAGCTATTGAAGTTTAGAAGACAACCCAATTGGATTTAATTCAATTAAGGTTATTAAACTCCCTATATAAATGTTTTTATCCAGAATGTTGGTTTTCTTGTTTTTGCTACAACTCAAGTTAATTGTACTCAAAAGTTAAATCCTTTTGGGGATAGCTAGTATTTCTTATATGTGAGCTAACAAAATTGGTTTGACCTCATTTGGATTAGTAGAGTATCAGAAACAAACAAGTTTAGGTTTTATACCTTCTGTTGCATTTTGATTACCATTATTTATTTATTAATCTAAATGGGGTGAAACCACTTTAGTTAGTTAGATAATTTCATAAGCTTTCCAGAACATTTTCATTTGCTATTTTTATATTCTTAGATCTCAAGTTATTGGTTTTCAAATTCTAATCAAATTTCTGACAGAAGTTTTTATCCTTTTTAAGTGTTAACAACTAGCAGATTTGATAATTTCATTCTGACTTGACCACAACATCAAATGGATTCAAACCAGTGGCATTGGGTTCACTAGTTGATATGCTTTTAATAACATTTTAGTTTGATAATTTTGGTTAAACCAATCTCTGGGAAGCATCTCCCAAAGTTGGTACCAAAATAACTTTTCTGTGTTTTTCAGTTAAAACTAACACATTTGTCATTTTTGTTTCAAATGGGAAATATGTCCAACAAGGATCATGGCCTGCATCTATGTGAAGATGGCATGCTATATTAGCTACAACATTTTAGTTTGCTATTTTTAGGCCTCTGGTTGAATAGGAATTTGCATGGGAAAAGGGCTATGTTCTGTTATTTCATGTGGCTGAAATATTGTATAGCCAATTTCCTCAGATTATATCTTCTGTATAAAATTTTATTTTGAGGTCACACCACTTGGTCATGTCAGTACTCTAACAATACTAACATCACATGCCAATGCTAACATCTAAATAAATCTAGAATAATTACTATGATCAGATCAAAATCCTAAGCAGTAATCTGTTTTCAGAAGTTTCTGAAAACAGACAGAACATAGCTACTTTGCCTCATGTTTCCATCAAGCTAGACTAATTATTTTGGAAATCTAAAAGTTGCATCTGAATCTATGTAACTTGTTCTTTCTAACCATGCAAAGATCTCAAATTTTGGTGGACTATATTGCTCAGAAATTGCATGCAAAGGTGGCTACTCTAAACAGATTCCAGCACTTAGCAGATTTTCCAGAAATCGAATCTGGGCGGGAAACAACTGTGGCCGTTGATCAACAGATCGACGGCTCACAGCCGTCTTCTCCAGCCCGACGGGGCAAGGAACAGGGAGAGGGAGAGAGGGCCAGGGGAGGCACCTGCCGGCGGCGAGGGACTCCGGGGCGGCTTGGGGTTGAGGGAGGGTGCTCGGGGAGGCTCCTAGGTGGCGGTGGCGTCGCCGGAGACGCACCACGGCGGCGTCACGGCGCGGCGGCCGAGCTGCTCAAAGTGGAGCACCGAGCTCCTCTTCGGGCGGCTCCTGGGCGTTGAGGTGGGGGAGAGGGAGCGGTGGAGGTGGTGTGTGCTGAGGGAGAGCCGGGGGGTGGCTTTTATAGGCCGGGGAGAGCTCGGGCAGTGGGGGGGGGCACGGGGTGGCGCGGCATGGACGCGGGCGACACGGTGGCGTGCTTGTGGTGCCTGTCCGGGGCGAGGGAGGGCAAGGGCGAGGGTGCAGCAGGTCGGCGGCGTTGTGGCGTGTCCGGGGGTGGTCGGCTCCGTCTCGGGCGCACGCTGGTCGGGCGGTGGTGGTCGCGGTAAGATGCGCACGCAGGGTGTTCGACACGGTGTCGGCCGACAGGGCACCGGCGAGTGCGGGCAGGAGGAGGGGCCTGGTGCCATGGGGTTGGCATGGGGAGCATCAGGGTGGCACGGGCAAGCTCCTAGACATGGTGGGGTGCTGCTTTGCTGCCGGTTTGGGACAAGTTGGCATGGTGGTGGCATGCTCATGCCATTGCTAGTTCTAGCTAGGGTTTAGGGTAAGGGAAGGCTAGGGTGTTGTCCAGGGGATGCAGGGGGGTGCTGGGAGGGTGCTGGACAAGAAGGGAACACGCATGGAGCTAGTTTGGGCTGCCATATGAGTATAGGGGTATAGGGCACCATTTTGCACTATTTGCAACTATTAGGCACTTTAATGCTAAAGAAAAAGATGTGGTGCAAGTGTGCAAATGCTGTGGGAAATAAGAATAAGTGTTTGGGATTTTTGGTGCTATGATGGAAATCCTTTGTCAAGTGCATCATAGCACATTTTGTAATTTGATAAAATTAAAGAAAGAAATAGAAATGTAATTTTTAAATTTTGAAACTATAATTTGAAGAGGGAAGAAATATTAGAGCAAAGTGGGAGTGAGCACTATGTCACCCCACTGATTTTCGGTTTTAAAAGAAAATATTAATTTCTCACTTTAGAGAAATTGGTGTGGCACTTGTCCCATGATTTCATGTGTTAATGTTTTTATTTTGTTTCTTTTCTTCTCTTCATAATTTTATTTAGCAAACACACACGTCAAACACACAATACTCACATCACAATCATGACCACACAATTCAAACCACATGAATTAATCACACCACCATTTCCATAATTAACAATACTATCTTATAAAAATGATCACACTCAATTATGACAAGATGAGGTTTAAGAAATATCTCAACTCATAATTTAATTGTTTTCAAAAAGTCTGGGAATGGAAATATGTGGGATTACATATTTCCCACTAGTGTTATTTTCAAATGGAGGGGAAAATAGAGTTTATAAAATGGGAGTTGCATACACATGCAAAATATAAAGGTTGATAATTAAATAGGAGATAACATATAGGTCTCCATATTTTTGGGGAACACATAATTTTGGAAATACTTTTACTTTCTCAACTAAAGGGTATTTCATTTGCTGCTGAAATCAAACCTCATTGAAATAGACTTTGGCCAAAATAAGATTAGAAAAGATATATGGAATCTACTCTTGTCATAACATGAGCACCAAGTTTAATATATTTTACTTGGGCTGGATTCTTGGATTAATATTTACTAGTCAAACAACATAAACAACCAGTCGCACAAGGTCAAACAGAACAATATAAAGGAAAACACAATCATTTGTGTAGTAATTTCAAAAAGTTTTTGTTGGTTCTGAATTTTGGGTCTTGTTAATTCTTATTATAAATTTGGGATGTTACAAATCCTTCCCCCCTTAAAATAAATCTCGTCCCGAGATTTTTGCCCGGGGTATGGGGGAGTACGAGGGCACGGGTCTTGGGCTGGTATACTTCCGAGGTCGTTGCTTCTTCAGTGAGGTCGCCAGGTGAGATATTGACAAATTGACGTTGCGAGGTCATTCCTTGTCGATAATTTTCCCTGATGGGTTCAGATTCTGGATGATAGGGTTGACTTGATGATCGATGCTGATGGATAGTCTTGGTTAGCTGTTTCCAGTTTCTACGAGGCTGAGGCGCAAGGAACTAATTATTACCACGTTCTGGTATACCTATTGCAGGTCTTCCCCCCTTAAAATGGGTTTTTAATCGGTCTTGCTGAAGTTTGTTCTGGAGTTGACTTGGAAGCATTGTTCTACTAGACGATCTTCGTCTCGGTTGTCACTCCTTGGTGCTTGGGGTCGGTGCAGATATCACTTCCTGATATTGTCGCCTTACGAGGGTTGCAGGAGGGGGCCCGTGGTTTTCAAGATGTGCCGAGTTTACGTACTCGACTCTCTCCGGGTTTTTTTTTTTTTAATTAGAAAAAAAGGATGTTATAAACGTCTAAGTTCGTCTGGACTTGGTTGGTGGTTGATGTTGTTCGCAGCAGGCGCTTACGTCGTTTGATTCTTCTGGGTATTCCATTGGTTATTGGTCTTCAGGCTTGTCCTTCTTCAGCTGAGTAAAGGAGGAACTTCATTGCTGACTTCCTTGGTTCTTGAGCTTCATGAAGCGTTGGTAAGGATCTTAAGAAGTACAGTCTAGATTATCGAGCTTCCAGAGGAATCTAAAAGTCAGTACAAGGACCCTAAAGGTAAGTGGTTTGGTCTGCTGTTTAACAAGGGTACGAGGGGCGCATTCTCGGTTAACCTTAAAAAGTTAGAGAAAGAGCTTCATGTCAGCGGTCGATGTTCGTGCTTTCTTGAATCCTCCTTCGGTGTGATTGGTCGAGGCCAGTTGAAAAGGATGATTGCTCGATAGGTAGCGTCGATGGTGCTTGCTTCCTGGTTCAATTTTGCACAGATGGTCTTCAGTATTGATCGACTTCGGCCTTGATGATGGCGATCTTCTCATTACCAGCTATATGTGATTCTTTCTATATCACCTCTCTTTTTGTCAAAACTTGCGGTTAGATAAGGCTAGTTAGTACGGTCACAAACCGGGGTTAGATGTTAATCTAGGATTTGGTAAGTTTTGTTCAAAAAGTCACGGCTTAATGGACTTTAGAAAAATTAGTGAAGAATCTTCACACCAGTTGTTTTCCAAACAGGTACCTCTGTCTTTCTTGTTTCGACTAGTTGAGCCGGGTTGAACTAGGATTGTTGTTCGGCAGATGGCGTCGATGGCGTCCTTTCCCTGGGGTAACCCCATGTTGACGATCTTTGAAGTTGGTTTCCTTCGGGTTGGTTGGTGGCGATCTCCCTTGAATAAGTCTTGTGCTTGAGGCTTCATATGATCTTCAGAAAATCAGCGGCAGGCTAGGGTTCTCATCCATCTTTCTCAAGTTTGCGGTGATAGGTAGGAGTTAGTCGAGGTTTTTCTTTGGTTTTATTTCACGGGACAAATTTGGGTGGGTCAAACCTAGCAAGGTTAGCGCAAGAGATTAAGGTGCTACTAACTGCTCGTCAGGCGGGTAGGTACATGATCCTCTTTGAAACCCATCATTACCGTTGGTCTCTGAACTCGAATCTTCATAGCAACTCTTATGCACTTCTTGAGTTCCTCTGGTTACCAATTCTAAATGAGTCTCCTTATGTCCTCGTTTCATGTCAAGGTTTGCGGTCCTATCATGGGCTGGAGTCAGTTGTTAACCTAAGTTAGATACGGTAAGTTAGTGTAGTATCCTTGTAATCTCACAAGTAAATTTTGCGAAGTGAGCCTCGCGTCTTTACGAGGTTGGCGTGCAATTGCAGTTTCCTTCAAGATCTTGATGCACTTGCTTCAGATGGTGCATGAAGTCCATTGTCTGACTTGCCAGTTAGGTTACAAAAATTTCCGGCTATTTGGCTAAGGATCAGGGGTCTTTTGTATCTTGCGGAATTGTCAGATCTTTAACGGGAGATGGTTTAGATGAGAGGGAAAACATTTTAGAAAGATTTCCCTTGGCGGGTTTACATCCGCAACAAGGTACAACTATGGCGAAGAGGCCAAAAATTAAATTTTTTTTTGCTAGGTGGCAAAAGGAAACTAAACATTTCTTTTTATAAAAACTCCTTTTCCATCTCACAAACAACACACAAGCAGAGTTCACACAAGCAAGGTGCACACAAGGTACGTCTAGTACCAACGGACGCCTAATACTCGTGGTAGTCGGGGTAACCAAGGTTCCTATCAAGAGCTTTCCTATGGGTCGTTGTTAAACATGGCTGGTGGAGTCTTCATCTTAACACCTTAGTCTTCAGCTGGAGAAATTGAGGTCGTCGAAGTTGCAACTTGAGTAGAATTGTTGATGTTGAGCTGAGGTCTTCGGAGGTTTCTTGCTTTGTTGACATTGACGATCTTGGCATTTGCAAATCAACCACCTTGATGTTGAATGTCGAGGATTTGGGATGGAACCTTCTTCTCCTTCTGGCTACTGGTCAGTTAGATCTCACTTGGGTTCATCGTCAAGGATGTATGTAGGTTTTGAATGAAGGTAAGATAATAGAAGAATGCCTTTAAAATCTTAAAATAGAGGGGTAAGACATTGAAATATTTGAGGAGATAAGAAGAGCGAAGCCATTTTTAGGACTTCTCTAGATAAAAATATATTTTGGTAGTAATATACTTTTGTCAAAAATATTTGCTTTCCTAACTAACGTCCATGCTAACTAAGGTCTCCTACAGTCAGGATTGCTCTGATACCAAGTCTGTGGGGACCCCGGACTAGCTGTCCGAAATACCCTTGTGCCTACATCAGCGATCCCATGATCAGTGTGTCGCTGAGCACAATCAAACTGGTAATCAAGGAACATCCATAATTACCGAAGGAATATACTTACTTGATTGAAGTCATACTCTTCAATAGGTACTTGCAGCGGAAAATCACCATACAGCGGGGAGCCCAAGTCATTCGCCTTAACCCTACAGGCAACTGACTGGGAAGCGCCCTAGTTCGCATTGACGTCATTTCCTTCTCCTCCTTCAAGCTACTCTTCCTTAAAATCTGGCTAAGACAATAGCCAGGGACGAAACCAGTATGAGTACAATGGGAATTGTACTCGCAAACTACTCCTCTACTGAGTATGCACCAGTTTTAAGTTGTTTCCTATAGCACTTTTAGTTATTACTCTATCTCTATATCTCTGTTGAAAAAGACCTCTATATCTTTGTTGAAAAGAGAAGGATAGACTTTTGTTTAATAAAACTTTGTCTGAAAACTCTATAACTTTGGTTGAAGTAAAATAAGAGAAATTTTATAACTTTTCATAAACCTTGTATATTTTTCAAAATATCTATAGCCTTTATTAAAGAAAACGAAAAGAAGGCTTTAGATTCTTTTTTTTTTTCCTAAAACTGTCTTTGTAAGGAGTTTTCTTTTAAAACATTTTTCCCGAAGAATAGCTGTTTGTTAAAATAAGAAGTCTTTTTTTTTAAAAACATTTTTCCCGGAAAATCACCATTTTGCTTATTTATCCAAAACTCCTCCTTTTTCCCGACCATGTCTCATCATGGTCCAATTATTTCCAACAACTCATACCAGCACATTGGCATAGTTGCATAAAACATCCTTCACATCATTTTCTCTTTCAAATCTCAAACCTTTTTCCAAACTTGCACATCTTTGTAAAACTTTGCACATGGCCTGGTACAGCCTCCCAACTGTCCATATCCGAGGACTCGGCTATTCGAATAGTTTTACCCTCTGCAGAGGTAGCACGCTTTTCCCACACCCATCCGGTAACTCATCGTGTCTGCCACGTCCCGCCATACAAGGTGTATGCGAAGTTGAGCTACCGACCATAGCCTGTCCTTTGCTCATGCTAGTATAGGACCCTACCCTTACGAATTCATCATTCCTCCGACACCTAGTACAGGATCCCCCGTCGAGGAACCTAGATGTGAGGACTCGTAGTTTTCTCCGGCGACCCAAAGGTGGCGTCTTCAATCCCTCAATCCATCAGATTGCCGAGACCCGGGTCAGGGGTTAGGTCGCAATGACCCTCCCCTCATGCATAACGGAGTCATCTCCGTCGATGAGGTATCCCATACTAATATGAGCAAACTATATGACTACGCCCGTTCCCATATTTGGGTAGATGTGGTCGCACAGATTATCGGCTGGTCGTCATAGTACTAGGACACAATGTGCAATTTTTCATAAACATCACCATTCACCATTGCTCCACTTCAACGCCGATAGTTCGGCATGTCATAATCAACTAGGTACTTTAAAAAGGAGTTTGGAATAAACCATAATTTTTTTTTCCATACTATAGTTTGAAAAGGAATTTTTCCACCCAATACTTCCATATAGGGTGTCAAAGTAATATACTTGTATTTTTGGAAAAGGGTTTTCGAAATCATAGCTTTGGTGGCAAAAACCACTTAAGTCATTTATGCTCTTTATGGGTAAAACATGTAAATCAAAATAGACGTATATAAATGCAAGCTCAGCGAAGTAGCTTGCCTGTTTTCAGCATAATGTCCCTGGACTTCTCCTTACTGATCAAAGAAATAACTTCTGATTCTTCTCCAATAAATCCTTCCAAGGATCACTCCGGTAGCGTTTATATCTAGCGTCGCAAACAGGAAAGAACACAATCAACACACAGTAGGACACTCCAACAACAAACATCAAGCAACACTAATAAACAGCAATCACGAGAGAGGATTATTATTTAACAATCAAGTTTGGCAATCACCAACACTACTCATGTTAAAAAGTTATGTTTAAAGTTGTGATGAAGCATCTTTATCCAATTAGGAAATACTTCAGACAAAAGTTAATCCACCAATTACTTTCTTTAATTCTAAATATCTTACCAAGCTATGGTAGAGATATTGCTAGATACTCAAGCTAGTACTCACTTAAGACAACCAAGTTTAACAAGCAAGGCAATTATATTAGTCACACCAAATAATCTAATCCTCAACATAAACAAGCAATATATAACATTACTAAACTACTCAATCAAGCATCACAACAACTCTAAAGCATCACACATAGCTATTGCACTCACAAAGCAACACAATTGGATCTCGATTTAATTGAATTAACCATTATTTAATTGTGTCACAATTATGGCAGAAACTAGGGTTTCATGTTTAATTGCATAACTTGAGTTCTGTTGGTCACAAAAATATGAACTAAAATTCTACGGAAAGCTATTGAAGTTTAGAAGACAACCCAATTGGATTTAATTCAATTAAGGTTATTAAACTCCCTATATAAATGTTTTTATCCAGAATGTTGGTTTTCTTGTTTTTGCTACAACTCAAGTTAATTGTATTCAAAAGTTAAATCCTTTTAGGGATAGCTAGTATTTCTTATATGTGAGCTAACAAAATTGGTTTGACCTCATTTGGATTAGTAGAGTATCAGAAACAAACAAGTTTAGGTTTTATACCTTCTGTTGCATTTTGATTACCATTATTTATTTATTAATCTAAATGGGGTGAAACCACTTTAGTTAGTTAGATAATTTCATAAGCTTTCCAGAACATTTTCATTTGCTATTTTTAGATTCTTAGATCTCAAGTTATTGGTTTTCAAATTCTAATCAAATTTCTGACAGAAGTTTTTATCCTTTTAAGTGTTAACAACTAGCAGATTTGATAATTTCATTCTGACTTGACCACAACATCAAATGGATTCAAACCAGTGGCATTGGGTTCACTAGTTGATATGCTTTTAATAACATTTTAGTTTGATAATTTTGGTTAAACCAATCTCTGGGAAGCATCTCCCAAAGTTGGTACCAAAATAACTTTTCTGTGTTTTTCAGTTAAAACTAACACATTTGTCATTTTTGTTTCAAATGGGAAATATGTCCAACAAGGATCATGGCCTGCATCTATGTGAAGATGGCATGCTATACTAGCTACAACATTTTAGTTTGCTATTTTTAGGCCTCTGGTTGAATAGGAATTTGCATGGGAAAAGGGCTATGTTCTGTTATTTCATGTGGCTGAAATATTGTATAGCCAATTTCCTCAGATTATATCTTCTGTATAAAATTTTATTTTGAGGTCACACCACTTGGTCATGTCAGTACTCTAACAATACTAACATCACATGCCAATGCTAACATCTAAATAAATCTAGAATAATTACTATGATCAGATCAAAATCCTAAGCAGTAATCTGTTTTCAGAAGTTTCTGAAAACAGACAGAACATAGCTAGTTTGCCTCATGTTTCCATCAAGCTAGACTAATTATTTTGGAAATCTAAAAGTTGCATCTGAATCTATGTAACTTGTTCTTTCTAACCATGCAAAGATCTCAAATTTTGGTGGACTATATTGCTCAGAAATTGCATGCAAAGGTGGCTACTCTAAACAGATTCCAGCACTTAGCAGATTTTCCAGAAATCGAATCTGGGCGGGAAACAACTGTGGCCGTTGATCAACAGATCGACGGCTCACAGCCGTCTTCTCCAGCCCGACGGGGCAAGGAACAGGGAGAGGGAGAGAGGGCCACAGGGGAGGCACCTGCCGGCGGCGAGGGACTCCGGGGCGGCTTGGGGTTGAGGGAGGGTGCTCGGGGAGGCTCCTAGGTGGCGGTGGCGTCGCCGGAGACGCACCACGGCGGCGTCACGGCGCGGCGGCCGAGCTGCTCAAAGTGGAGCACCGAGCTCCTCTTCGGGCGGCTCCTGGGCGTTGAGGTGGGGGAGAGGGAGCGGTGGAGGTGGTGTGTGCTGAGGGAGAGCCGGGGGGTGGCTTTTATAGGCCGGGGAGAGCTCGGGCAGTGGGGGGGGCACGGGGTGGCGCGGCATGGACGCGGGCGACACGGTGGCGTGCTTGTGGTGCCTGTCCGGGGCGAGGGAGGGCAAGGGCGAGGGTGCAGCAGGTCGGCGGCGTTGTGGCGTGTCCGGGGGTGGTCGGCTCCGTCTCGGGCGCACGCTGGTCGGGCGGTGGTGGTCGCGGTAAGATGCGCACGCAGGGTGTTCGACACGGTGTCGGCCGACAGGGCACCGGCGAGTGCGGGCAGGAGGAGGGGCCTGGTGCCATGGGGTTGGCATGGGGAGCATCAGGGTGGCACGGGCAAGCTCCTAGACATGGTGGGGTGCTGCTTTGCTGCCGGTTTGGGACAAGTTGGCATGGTGGTGGCATGCTCATGCCATTGCTAGTTCTAGCTAGGGTTTAGGGTAAGGGAAGGCTAGGGTGTTGTCCAGGGGATGCAGGGGGGTGCTGGGAGGGTGCTGGACAAGAAGGGAACACGCATGGAGCTAGTTTGGGCTGCCATATGAGTATAGGGGTATAGGGCACCATTTTGCACTATTTGCAACTATTAGGCACTTTAATGCTAAAGAAAAGATGTGGTGCAAGTGTGCAAATGCTGTGGGAAATAAGAATAAGTGTTTGGGATTTTTGGTGCTATGATGGAAATCCTTTGTCAAGTGCATCATAGCACATTTTGTAATTTGATAAAATTAAAGAAAGAAATAGAAATGTAATTTTTAAATTTTGAAACTATAATTTGAAGAGGGAAGAAATATTAGAGCAAAGTGGGAGTGAGCACTATGTCACCCCACTGATTTTCGGTTTTAAAAGAAAATATTAATTTCTCACTTTAGAGAAATTGGTGTGGCACTTGTCCCATGATTTCATGTGTTAATGTTTTTATTTTGTTTCTTTTCTTCTCTTCATAATTTTATTTAGCAAACACACACGTCAAACACACAATACTCACATCACAATCATGACCACACAATTCAAACCACATGAATTAATCACACCACCATTTCCATAATTAACAATACTATCTTATAAAAATGATCACACTCAATTATGACAAGATGGGGTTTAAGAAATATCTCAACTCATAATTTAATTGTTTTCAAAAAGTCTGGGAATGGAAATATGTGGGATTACATATTTCCCACTAGTGTTATTTTCAAATGGAGGGGAAAATAGAGTTTATAAAATGGGAGTTGCATACACATGCAAAATATAAAGGTTGATAATTAAATAGGAGATAACATATAGGTCTCCATATTTTTGGGGAACACATAATTTTGGAAATACTTTTACTTTCTCAACTAAAGGGTATTTTATTTACTGCTGAAATCAAACATCATTGAAATAGACTTTGGCCAAAATAAGATTAGAAAAGATATATGGAATCTACTCTTGTCATAACATGAGCACCAAGTTTAATATATTTTACTTGGGCTGGATTCTTGGATTAATATTTACTAGTCAAACAACATAAACAACCAGTCGCACAAGGTCAAACAGAACAATATAAAGGAAAACACAATCATTTGTGTAGTAATTTCAAAAAGTTTTTGTTGGTTCTGAATTTTGGGTCTTGTTAATTCTTATTATAAATTTGGGATGTTACATGGAATTGGTTTAATTGGTTCTTGAGAGTTGAGTGTCTACTCAGAGCCATTTCCATGGTTTTACCTGAGTTGTTCACTTGTGGATGGCCACCCAAGGTAAAAGAATTTCAATGTCACTACAACCACTAGTCTTATGGGCTCTGTCTTGATTGAGTATGTTGAGTGGACCTGACCGGTCGAACAAGCAGATGTAGAGGGATGTAGGTGGTAATGTTCGGCTGTTGGTATGGGAAAGCCTGGAAGATCTCATCTCGGATTTCTCCTTTCCTTCTCACTAAATGATGTGTTTAGGGAGTTTGGGTTAGTTGAGTCTAATGGGAAAAGGGCACAAACTCTCGAGATTAGTAAAACTAAAATCTTAGCCGTGTCCCCGGTTACGGACAATTCTGAGCAGCTGGACTAGGGACTGATGAAGAATCTCAGCTGTACTAAGATCTTAATAAAAATTTGATAGGTGAACAAGGGTAGCGTGATGCGCTCCAGGAAGTGTCTCATAATTAGATGGAAAAGAAATATGATTTGAAAATGCAGGATAAAGTTGGCTTTATGCAAATAGTCTTGAATTCCACCAGCCAGATAAGCATGTAGATATTAGAACTTGCCATTTATACATCTACAAGTGTCATTTGCAGTTCCATTCAAATGGTTCTGACACTTTTGGGTTGCAACGTTTTATGTTGTAGGATGTTCTGATGAAGAATAAGGATGTTGGAGGTTTCAAGTCTACAACCAACATGTCTGCATGTGGCACATGAAGATGATGGTGCTCCATGCTATTTTTGTTTGTTGTTGCTGAACTTTGTAGATGCTAGCCTTCGTCTATGCAACATGTAATAAACTATTTTTCTGGATCCTCGATATAATAAATTTTGACGCATTTGCATGATATTACATCTTGAATTGTGGTGCTAGCTATTCAATTTAGGCACTAGCACATTAACACATGGGTCTTGTATTTTTAAAAGGCAAGTTTGCTACATACTCAATATAAAGGAATGGACCCAGGGCCATAGTTTTACTAGTGGTATCTCTGCCAAAATAGTAAACATTGTTGGGCAACAAATTACAGCTAGGCAATTGAATATGATCATGCGATTATGAAAGAATGAACAAGGAAATATTCATGTAGTCATCACGTCAAATATATATAGACCGCGCACCGGCACCGCATCTATAACTAATACTCCACTTCGAGCACGCTTTTTATGCTTGCTACTCTAGGTATTAAGCTGAAAACATTAGAGTATCACCTTAAACACTATACATGATGTAAGCAACTAAGCAACACTTATAAGACGAAGACATAAACACCGCTATTCTATCCTTAGTAGCAACAACACATCCTTACCCTTAGTTGTTAATGTCACACAAGCCTAGGGATGAAAGAGGCTAGAACCCACGATCGAGCATATACTCCCTCTTGGAGATCTAAACAACTACTTGGCCAAAGTAACCACATAGATCTAAGAGCATGCAAGAATGTAAATAAAACAATCTCATAATAAAGATAACATGCACAATCTGATCATTACATCATAATTCATCATGTCCCAACAAACACAACAATAACAATAATTACATCGGATGGAATTCGATCATGTTAGGCAGCTCATGAGACCATTGTATTGATGAACAAAGAGGACAGATGTGCATATAGATATTGCTATGGATTTGTAATCCAAGGTGGAACTACTCACGCATCGTCATGGAGGAAGCAAGGTTGGTGCAGATGCCTCCGACGACGATTCCATCCTCCGGCAGGGTGCCGAAACAAGGCCCCAATTGGTTTCCGTGATGGCGGCGGCTCGGTATCAAAATTGGGAGAAAAGGGGTCTGTCTAGGGTATTTTCGCATTAAGGACTATTTATAGGCAAAGGGACGTCGAGAGGCGGTACCCAGGGAGACCATGTGGGTGGGGCCTGCGCCCAAGGACAGACCCACAGCCCCCTGCCGCGTGGACTGCCTGGTGGTCCGCTTTGGCTCCATGGGTCCACTTTTATATTTTAGGTGTTCTAGAGTTTTTTAGGATTTTTCCGGCGACTTTTCCTTAAGAGATTTTCTGAAACTCAAAAATGGCACAAAAACAGGAAGTGGCACTTGGCACTAGGTTAATATGTTAGTTTTAGAAAATGTTGCAAAATGATATAAAATCATGATATAAATATGTAACAATGATATTAAAGTAGCATAGAACAATCAAAAATTATTGATACGTTTTGAACGTATCAGAGGCCAAGGCAAGTAGGGCGACTGCCCTAGATGGGCCCAGTGGGAGAAGCCCATGGAGCATCCTAAAATATTCTAGAACAATCCAAATTTTTTTGAACCTTTCTAAAATAATTCGATGTCTGTTGGGATATCCGGGACGTTCTTGGAACTCAAGAACTTTCTATTTTTCTCTTAGAAATTAATTCGATCACTTGTGAACCATTCCGATGACTCTCTCATTTAATTCTCATCACCAACGTATTCAAATGACCGAAGTAGACTTGATTGTGTGACCCTGCAGGTTTCATAACGTATGGCCATGATCTGGATCTCATCCGATCAAATATCAATAGTGGAGACGTGGACACCCATATTGATTCCCACCGCTATACGAATAACTCGAGTTAATATGTCGGTTCCTCTACATATTCCTATTGCTGCATGATACATACCCGAGGCGAGACATAATGATATCCTGTGTGAAGCACTCTTGATCATGATATCTTGTTTCCTTGTTACTGGTTTGCTTCCTTCTATCGTTACCGTATTTTGGTATACACCATGCCTTGTCTATGCATACAATGATGGATACCGTCATACCAAGTGGACCCAGGTCGTACCTCTTAATCGTCGGAACAACAATTCCCATTATTGTATCGTTAAGTCAATACATGCTTTCCAGAGTACCCAAAAGTTGTCGTTATGATCAACCAACTACATCCGTGACATTAGACAGAACTAGAGTAACCTTTCTAACATACAAGAACCTAATATCTTCATGGTCAAAGGACATACAAGTATGTTAACCATATCAGTGATTTAACTAACAACGCCGTGCCGATAAATGTTCCCACAATGAATCAAATATATGGGGCCTGTCCGGCCACGTTGTTCCAAC
Organism: Puccinellia tenuiflora; assembly: GCA_012064385.1. NCBI lineage: Eukaryota > Viridiplantae > Streptophyta > Magnoliopsida > Poales > Poaceae > Puccinellia > Puccinellia tenuiflora. The sequence continues at coordinate 1,101,195 of QRDG01001689.1, read as the reverse complement.
CAATAATGTGGTCTCATTGTCGCCGGCAAAACTCTATTACCCATGACCAGGAAAACAGGGTTCAACTCCGAATAATCAAGCAACTAACGAATGGTACATAATGCAAATCCGCGATCGCCCCCCCCCCCCCCCCCCGACGGACGGCCCCAAATCCGCGACGCCGATGGGCCGACGATTGTAAGGTGAATCCGCGGCTAATAACACCCAGCTCTGTAATGGATTCATGGTGGCGACTCTGGTCAATTGGTGGCGGAAAGGAATGGCCACCCGCAAGCTCCCACCGGGCTGGGAAAGGAGTGGCGATGATGATGGACCTTTTCAACGACATGGGGTGACCGGGGGCGTCCTGAGTCAACGACACGATGTGGCGGTGGCGTTGGTGGAACGAAGGCAAGTTGAAATTTCAGCGACACCAAAATTTTCGAGAGATGGGGAACTGGAAAGGAGGCGACAAAAAAAAAACTGAATGTTTGAGACGGTTGGGCTCTCATAGCAGGTGAGCCTGGCGGCTTTACGGGTGGGCCTTTGCCAGGCCCGGCCTGGTGTTGTCCAGCCCGTAGGCTCACTCATGTCTATTACTGGAGGCGAAGGATAACTGAAACCCAGGCAAAGCCCTGCCGAGCTCGTCACGCGCCGCGCCCGTGACCTACCGTGCGCCGGTGCGCCTCCTTTTTCTCCTCCGCCTCCTCGGCCCTTCACAAAAGCACCCCTCCCCCCAAGTTTTCTCCCCTCTTCTTCATACCCAAACTACTCGACTCTCTCTCTCTCTCTCTCCTTCGCCGCCACCGAATCCCTCATCGGCGCCCACTTCCCTACCCCCCCGCGGCCTCCTCCTCCGCGGCCGATGTGCTCTCCTCGTCGGTCTAAAACCCTGAAGGTACCCAACCGTCCCCTGTCCCTGCCGCCGCGATCGGGCTAGGGTTTTCGAGAGATATTTAGGGGATTATTTTTTACCGGGTTGCTGATTGTTTTGACGTTGTGCTCGTTACGAAGGTGAGACACAGGTAAGAAATCCCGATCGGAGATGGCGGCGGCGGCGGCGATGGCGGCCCACAGGGCCAGCTTCCCGCTGCGGCTGCAGCAGATCCTGTCTGGCAGCAGAGCCGTGGCGCCGGCGATCAAAGTTGATTCCGAGCCGGTGAGTCCCCTCTTCCCTAGATTGCGTTCGCGTTCTTTTATTCTAGGGTTTCGATCGTGGTGGTTGTAGGCGCAAACATGCTTGCCTGGCTGAATGCTCACTAGTTATATTAGGCTAGGGTTTTGATTCGATGCTGGCGTTGCTGTGGTGTTGGGTTTGTGGTAAAGTGTTCCGGTGGACGAGCCTCGCTTGGGTTAGGTGTAAAGCGTGGGAAGTGGGTGCTGCGGACAGTACTTGTTAGTGTTAAGGTGATCTCTTGTTTAGGTGTCTGTGATTGGGTGATCTTGGTAGAAGCTATACGGTCTTGCTGCTGATAAATCTTGTACGTTTATGTTCATGCTTGTGCTGTTGTGATGGTGTTCTCTACTTTTTAATGTTTCTTTGCAAGTACCTATGCTTTGGTGCTTTTTGTTACTACGGAAAGTGCAATACTAGATTTAGGAGTTCCTTTCCGTGTGCTGATAGCGTGATGCCCCTGCATTGAGGTTCATCCCATTTTGAGAAGCATCAGACTCGTTTTAATGGATGCATTTGTTCCTTATTTATGATTCTTACTTAGAAAGGTTCAAGTTCCATCCTGTTTGTGCTTAGTCATGCAATTTTCCTGCTTCAGAACTTGTGGATCTATTCTTTGTTTTTTCCAAATTGGGCAAATTTCAGCACTCT